>CM023539.1:69619262-69635936 GCA_013350335.1 Chimonanthus salicifolius | reverse complement strand
CCTAACCCTAAAACCCTAAACCCTAAATCCTGAAACCCTAAACCCCTAAAACCCTAAAACCCAAAAACCCTAGAACCCTAAACCCTAAATCCTAAAACCCTAAATCTAAAACCCTAAATCTAAAACCCTAAACTCATAAAACCTCAACCCTAAACCCTAAACCTTAAGCCCTAAGCCTTAACCCCAAAACCCTAAACCCTAAAACCTTAACAATAAACCCAGAACCCAAAACACAATAACCGTAAAACACTAAAACCCAAAACCTCCAACCATAAACCCTAAACCCTAAACCCAAAAACCTTAAAACCCAAACCCTAAATTCTAAACCCTAAAACCCTAAAACCGTCAACCCTAAAACCTAAACACTAAACCCTAAACCCAAAACCCCTAAAACCCCAAAACCGTAAACCCTAACCCTAAATCCTAAACCCTAAAACCTTAAAACCCTAAGCCACTAAAACCTAAACCCAAAAACACAAAACCTGTAAAACCATAAACCACTAAAATCCTAAAAGCCTAACACCCTGATCCCTAAACTCATAACCCTAAAACGTTAAACCCTAAACCCTAAAACCCTAAAATACTAAGCCCTAAACTGTAAACCCTAAAACCCTAAAACCTAAACCCTAAACCCTAAAACCTAAACCCTATACCCTAAAACCCTAAAACCCCAAGACCCTAGACCCCTAAAACCCTAAACCCTAAAACCTTAAAGCTCTAAAATCCGAAAACCCTAAAACCTTAAAATACTAAACTCTAAACCCCAAACCATAAACCCCTGAACCCTAATAAAACCCTAAAACCCTAAAACCCTAAACCCAAAACCCTGAAACCCTAAAACCCTAAAACCGTAAACCCTAAATACTAAACCCTAAACCCTAAAACCCCTCTAACACTATAAGACTAAACCGGAAACCCTAAACACTAAACCCTAAATCCTAAAACTCTAAACCCCTAAAACCCTCAATCCTAAACCCTAAAACCTTAAACCCTCAAACCTAAACCCTAAAACCCAAGCCCTAAGCCCTGAACCCAAAACCCTAAAACCCTAAAACCCAAAATCCTAAAACCTTAAAACCCAAAACCCTAAACCCTAAACCCTAGAACCCTAAAACCCTAAACCCCTAAACCCTAAAACCGTAAACCTTAAATCCTAAACTCTAAACCCCTAAAACCCTAAAACCCTAATTCTTGAATCCTAAAACCTTAAACCCTAAATCCTAAACCCAAAACCCAAAACCCTAAAACCAAAACCCAAATCCGAAAACCCTAAAATCCTAAAACCCAAAACCCTAAAACCCTAAAACCCTATAACCATAAAACCCTAAATCCTAAATCCCTAAATTCTAAACCCTAACCCTAAACCCTAAAACCTAAACCTTAAGCCTAATACCCTAAAACCCCAAGACCCCAAACCCCTAAAACCCTAAAGCCTAAAACCTTAAAACCCTAAAACCCGAAAACCCTAGAACCCTAAACCCTAAACCCTAAACCCCAAACCCTAAACCCCTGAACCCTAATAAAACCATGCAACCGTAAAACCCTAAAACCGCAAACCCGAAACCCTGAAACCCTAACACCGTAAACATTAAATCCTAAACCATAAACCCCTAAAACCCTTTAACCCTATAAGACTAAACCGGAAACCCTAAACACTAAACCCAAAATCCTAAAACCCTAAGCCCCTAAAACCCTAAAACCCTCAACCCTAAACCCTAAAATCCTGAACCCTAAACCCTAAAACCTAAACCCTATAACCCAAGCCCTAAGCCCTGAATTCAAAACCCGAAAACCCTAAAACCCAAAACCCTAAACCTTAAAACCCCAAAACCGTAAACCCTAAACCCTAGAACCCTAAAACCCTAAGCCCCTAAACCCTAAAACCCTAAAACGCTAAAACCTAAATCATAAAGTCTTAACCCCTAAAACCCAAAAACCCTAAAGCCCTATGCCCTAAACCCTAAAACCTTAAACCCTAAACCAAAAACCCTAAACCCTAAAACCTAAACCCAAAGACCAGAACCCATAATCCGAAAACCCTAAAATCCTAAAACTCACAACCCTAAAACCCGAAAAACATAAAACCCTAGACCTTAAAACCTTAAACCCTAAACCGTAAACCCAAAAACCCTAAAGACTGAAACCTAAAACCTGGACCCTAAATCTTAAAACACTAAAACCCTAAACCCGAAAAACCCTTAATCCTAAACCCTAAACCCAAAAAACCCTAAAATCCTAAAACTGTCAACCCTAAAACCTAAACACTAAACCCTAAGCCCTAAACCCCCACAACCATAAAACCCTAAGCCCTATGCCGAAACCTTAAATCCTAAACCTTAAACCCTAAAACCCTAAAACGCTACAACCTCAATCCTAAAGTCTTAACCCATAAAACCAAAAACCCTAAAACCCTAAAACCCTAAAACCCTAAACCCTAAAATTCTAAAACCCCAAAACACTAAACCCTAAACCCTAAAATATTAAAACCCTAAAACCCTAAACCCTAAACCCCTGAACACTAAACCCCTAAAACCCTAAACCCCTAAACCCTAAAACCCAAAACCGAAATCCTGAAACCCTAAAATCCTAAACCCTAAATCCTAAACCGCAAACCCCTAAAACCCTTTAACAGTAAAAGTCGAAACCGAAAACCCTAAACACTAAACCCTAAACCCGAAAACCCTAAACCCGAAAACCCTAAACCCCAAAAATCCAAAAACCCTCAACCCTAAACCCGAAACCTTAAACCGCAGACCCCAAACCCTTAAACCTTAAAACACAAACCCTAAACCTTGAACCCAAAACCCGAAAATCCTAAAACCCTAAATCCAAAACCCTTAAACCTTAAAACCCGAAAACCCTAATTCCTAAACCCTAAAACCCTAATTCCTAAACCCTAAAAACCTAAACACAAAAGCCCTAAAGCCCTACCCAAAATCCTAAACTATAAACCCCTAAAACCCTAAACCCAAAAACCCAAAAACCCAAAGCCCTAAATCCTAAAACCTTAAACCCTAAACCCTAAACCCAAAACCCTAAACCCTAAAACCTAAACCCAGAACCCAAGACCTAAAAACTCTAAAACCCAAAACCCTAAAATCCTAAAACCATAAGACCCTAGACCCTAAAACCTTTAACCCTAAAACGTAAACCCAAAATCCTAGACTCTAAAAACCTAAACCCTAAACCCTAAACCCTAAAACCCAAAATCCTAAAACCTAAAAATCCTAAACCCTAAACTCTAAACCCTAAAACCCTAAAACCCTAAACCTAAACTCTAAAACCAAAACCCTAAACCCTAAACCCCTAAAACCCGAAAACCCTAAACCCTAAAACCTTAAACCCTAAACCCTAAACCTTAAACCCTAAACACTAACCCCAAAACTCTAAACCCCAAAACATTAACCAGAAACCCAAAACCCAAAACACGATAACCCTAAAACCATCAAACCCAAAACCCTAAACCATAAACCCAAAACACATAAAACCCTAAACATTAAATTCTAAAACCCTAAACTCTAAAACCCTAAAATCATAAAACCCTAAAACCTAAACCCCAAACCCAAAACCCAAAACCCCTAAACCCTAATACTATCAACCTTAAAACCAAAACACTAAACCCTAAACCCCAAAACCCTAAAACACTCAACCCTAAAACCTAAACACTAAACCCTAAACCCTAGTCCCTAAACCCTAAACCCTAAAATCATAAAACTCTAAAACCCTAAACCCAAAACCGTAAGCCCTAAACCCTAACATCCTAAAACCCTAAAACCCTTAATCCTAAACCGTAAACGCTAAACCCTAAACCCTAAAACCAAAATCCTAATACCTAAACCCTAAACACTAGAACCCTAAAACCCTAAAACCCTAAACCACTAAAACCTTAAACCCTAAACCCCCAAAACCCTAAAATCCTAAAACCTAAAACCCAAAACCCTGCACCCTAAACCCTAAAACGCTAAACCCTAAACCCCTAATATCCTAAACCCCTAAAACCCTAAAACCCTAAAACCCTAAACCCGGAAACCCCTAAACCCTAAAACCCTAAAACCCAAAAACACTAAACTCTAAACCCTAAACCCCTAAAATCCTAAACCCATAAAACCCTAAAACCATAAACCCTAAACCCTAAATCCAAATACCTAAACCCTAAAACCCTAAAGCCCTAAACCCTAAAACCCTAAACCCCTAAAACCCTAAAACACTAAAACCCTAAATCCTAAACCCTAAACCCCGAAAGCCCTTTAACCCTAAAACCCCAAACCGAAAACCCTAAAAACTAAACCCCCAAAACCCTAAAATCCTAAAACCCTAAAACCCAAACCTTTACAATTCTAAACCCTAAACCCTAAACCCTGAACCCCTAAAACCCTAAAACCCAAAAACCGCAAAACACTAAACCCTAAATCCTAAAACCCTAAACCCTATAACCCTAAAATCACAAAACCCTAAACCCTAAACCCTAAACCCCTAAAACCCTAATACCATCAACCCTAAAACCTAAACACGAAACCCTAAACCCTAAAACCGTAAAACACTCAACCCTAAAACCGTAACACTAAACCCTAAACCCTAGTCCCTAAACCCTAAACACTAAAATCCTAAAACTCTAAAACCCTAAACCATAAAACGTAAACCCAAAACCCAAAAATCCTAAGACCCTAAAAACCTTAATCGTAAAACCTAAACCCTAAACCCTAAAACCTAGACCCTCATACCTAAACACTAAACCCTAAAACCTAGACCCTCATACCTAAACACTAAACACTAAAACCCTAAGCCATAAAACCCTAAAACCCTAAAACCTAAAACCCTAAATCCTAAACCCTAAACACTAAAACGCTAAACCCTAAAACCCTAAAATCCTAAAATAAAAACCCTAAATCCGTAAACCCAAAAACCATAAAACCCTAAACCCGTAAACCTCTAAACCCAAAAACAATAAAACCCTAAACCCTAAATCCTAAACCAGAAAACCTAAACCCCAATACCTAAACCCTAAACCCTAAAACCGTAATACCCTAAAACCTAAAACCCCTAAAACACTAAACCTTAAAACCCAAAAACCCTATAACCCTAAACCCTAAATCCTAAAACCCCAAACTCTAAAACCCTATACTATAAAACCCTAAACCCTAAACCTTAAACCGTAAACCCTAACCCGAAAACCCTAAACCCTAAAACCTTAACCCTAAACCCAGAACCCAAAACACGATAACCCAAAAACACTAAAACCAAAAACCCTAAAACCCTAAACACCCTAAAGCCGTCAACCCTAAACCTAAACACAACACCCTAAACCCAAAACCCCTAAGACCCCAAAACCGTAAACCCTAACCCTAAACCCTAAACCCTAAAACCCTAAACCCTAAATCCTGAACCCTAAACCCCTAAAACCCTAAAACCCAAAAACCCTAGAACCCTAAACCCTAAATCCTAAAACCCTAAATCTAAAAGCCTCAACTCATAAAACCTCAACCCTAAACCCTAAACCTTAAGCCCTAAGCCTTAACCCCAAAACCCTAAACCCTAAAACCTTAACAATAAACCTAGAACCCAAAACACAATAACCGTAAAACACTAAAGCCCAAAACCTCCAACCATAAACCCTAAACCCTAAACCCAAAAACCTTAAAACCCAAACCCTAAATTCTAAACCCTAAAACCCTAAAACCCTAAAGCCGTCAACCCTAAAACCTAAACACTAAACCCTAAACCCAAAACCCCTAAAACCCCAAAACCGTAAACCCTAACCCTAAATCCTAAACGCTAAAACCTTAAAACCCTAAGCCACTAAAACCTAAACCCAAAAACACAAAACCTGTAAAACCATAAACCACTAAAATCCTAAAACCCTAACACCCTGATCCCTAAACTCATAACCCTGAAACGTTAAACCCTAAACCCTAAACCCTAAAACCCTAAAATACTAAACCCTAAACCGTTAACCCTAAAACCCTAAAACCTAAACCCTAAACCCTAAAACCTAAACCCTATACCCTAAAACCCTAAAACCCCAAGACCCTAGGCCCCTAAAACCCTAAACCCTAAAACCTTAAAGCTCTAAAATCCGAAAACCCTAAAACCTTAAAATACTAAACTCTAAACCCCAAACCATAAAACCCTGAACCCTAATAAAACCCTAAAACCCTAAACCCGAAACCCTGAAACCCTAAAACCCTAAAACCGTAAACCCTAAATACTAAACCCTAAACCCTAAAACCCCTCTAACACTATAAGACTAAACCGGAAACCCTAAACACTAAACCCTAAATCCTAAAACTCTAAACCCCTAAAACCCTCAATCCTAAACCCTAAAACCTTAAACCCTCAAACCTAAACCCTAAAACCCAAGCCCTAAGCCCTGAACCCAAAACCCTTAAACCCTAAAACCCAAAATCCTAAAACCTTAAAACCCAAAACCCTAAACCCTAAACCCTAAACCCTAAACCCTAGAACCCTAAAACCCTAAACCCTAAAACCGTAAATCTTAAATCCTAAACTCTAAACCCCTAAAACCCTAAAACCCTAATTCTTGAATCCTAAAACCTTAAACCCAAAATCCTAAACCCAAAACCCAAAACCCTAAAACCAAAACCCAAATCCGAAAACCCTAAAATCCTAAAACCCAAAACCCTAAAACCCTAAAACTCTATAACCATAAAACCCTAAATCCTAATCCCTAAATTCTAAACCCTAACCCTAAACCCTAAAACCTAAACCTTAAGCCTAATACCCTAAAACCCCAAGACTCCAAACCCCTAAAACCCTAAAGCCTAAAACCTTAAAACCCTAAAACCCGAAAACCCTAAACCCTAAACCCTAAACCCTAAACCCCAAACCCTAAACCCCTGAACCCTAATAAAACCATGCAACCGTAAAACCCTAAAACCGTAAACCCGAAACCCTGAAACCCTAACACCGTAAACATTAAATCCTAATCCATAAACCCCTAAAACCCTTTAACCCTATAAGACTAAACCGGAAACGCTAAACACTAAACCCAAAATCCTAAAACCCTAAGCCCCTAAAACCCTAAAACCCTCAACCCTAAACCCTAAAACCCTCAACCCTAAACCCTAAAACCTAAACCCTATAACCCAAGCCCTAAGCCCTGAATCCAAAACCCGAAAACCCTAAAACCCAAAACCCTAAACCTTAAAACCCCAAAACTGTAAACCCTAAACCCTAGAACCCTAAAACCCTAAAACTCTAAAACCCTTAAACCCTAAACCCTAAATCCTAAACTCTAAACCCTAAAACCCAAAAACCCTCAGCCTTAAATCCTAAAACCTTAAACCCTAAACCCTAAACCCCAAATCCAATACCCTAAACCCTAAAACCTAAACCCTAAAACCAGAACCCCAAACCCTAAAACCCTAAACCCTAAACCTTAAAACCTAAACCCCAAAACCCAAGCCTTAAGCCCTAAACCCAAAACACGAAAACCCTAAAACCCAAAACCTTAAAAGCTTAAAACCCCAAAACCCTAAACCCTAAACCCTAAAACCCTAAAACCCTAATCCCCTAAACCCTAAAACCCTAAAACGCTAAAACCTAAATCATAAAGTCTTAACCCCTAAAACCCAAAAACCCTAAAGCGCTATGCCCTAAACCCTAAAACCTTAAACCCTAAACCAAAAACCCTAAACCCAAAGACCAGAACCCATAATCCGAAAACCCTAAAATCCTAAAACTCAAAACCCTAAAACCCAAAAAACATAAAACCCTAGACCGTAAAACCTTAAACCCTAAACCGTAAACCCAAAAACCCTAAAGACAAAAACCTAAAACCTGGACCCTAAATCTTAAAACACTAAAACCCTAAAGCCCTAAACCCTTAATCCTAAACCCTAAACCCTAAAAACCCTAAAATCCTAAAACTGTCAACCCTAAAACCTAAACACTAAACCCTAACCCTTAATCCCTACAACCATAAAACCCTAAGCCCTATGCCGAAACCTTAAATCCTAAACCTTAAACCCTAAAACCCTAAAACGCTACAACCTAAATCCTAAAGTCTTAACCCCTAAAACCAAAAACCCTAAAACCCTAAACCCTAAAATTCTAAAACCCCAAAACACTAAACCCTAAATCCTAAAATATTAAAACCCTAAAACCCTAAACCCTAAACCCTAAACCCTAAACCCCTGAACACTAAACCCTAAAACCCTAAACCCCTAAACCCTAAAACAAAAATCGAAATCCTGAAACCCTAAAATCCTAAACCCTAAATCCTAAACCGTAAACCCCTAAAACCCTTTAACAGTAAAAGTCGAAACCGAAAACCCTAAACACTAAACCCTAAACCCCAACAACCCAAAAACCCTCAACCCTAAGCCCGAAACCTTAAACTGCAGACCCCAAACCCTTAAACCTTAAAACACAAACCCTAAACCTTGAACCCAAAACCCGAAAATCCTAAAACCCTAAATCCAAAACCCTTAAACCTTAAAACCCCAAAACCCTAAACCCTACATCTCTAAAACCCTAATTCCTAAACCCTAAAACCCTAAACACAAAAGCCCTAAAACCCTACCCAAACTCCTAAACTATAAACCCCTAAAACCCTAAACCCAAAAACCCAAAAACCCAAAGCCCTAAATCCTAAAACCTTAAACCCTAAACCCTAAACCCAAAACACTAAAACCTAAAACCTAAGACCTAAACCCAGAACCCAAGACCTAAAAACTCTAAAACCCAAAACCCTAAAATCCTAAAACCATAAGACCCTAAACCCTAAAACTTTTAACCCTAAAACGTAAACCCAAAACCCTAGACTCTAAAAACCTAAACCCTAAACCCTAAACCCTAAAACCCTAAAAACTTAAAACCCCAAATCCTAAACCCCAAAAACCCTAAAACCTTCAACCCTAAAAACAAAACAATAAACCCTAAACCCTAAACCCCAAAAACCCTAAAACCGTCAACCCTAAAAGCAAAACAATAAACCCTAAACCCTAAACCCCTAAAATCATAAAACCCTAAACCCTATCCCGAAACACTAAACCCTAAAAACCAAAACGCCCAAAACCTTAAACCCTAGAACCCTAAAACCGAAAAACCCTAAGACCCTAAAACCTAAACCCTAAAACACAAAACCCCTAAAACTCTAAGTCGTAAAACCCTAAACCTTAAAACCCTAGAACCCTAAACCCCTAAATCCTAACCCCAAAAACCCAAAAACCTAAACCCTAAAACCTTACAACCGCCAAACCTAAAAACCTTAAAACCCTGAACCATAGACCCTAAACCCGAAAACCATAAACTCCTCAACCCTATACCCTAAACCCTAAACCGTAAAACCCTAAAACCCTAAAACACTAAACCCTAAACCCTAAACCCTAAAAACTAAACCCTAAACTCTAAACCCCTAACCCTAAACCCAATACCCTAAAACCCTAAACCCAATACCCTAAAACCCTAAAACCTAAACCCTAAAACCTAAACCCTAAACCCTAAAACCCTAAACCCTAAACCCCAAAATCCTAAAACCGTCAACCCTAAAACCTAAACACTAAACCCTAAACCCCTAAAACCATAAAACCCTAAACCCTATCTCGAAACTCTACAAAACCCTAAACCCTAAACCCTAAACCCTAAACCCCTAAATCCTAAACACAAAACCCCTAAAACACAAAACCGTAAAACCCTACAACCCTAAACCCTAAAACCTTAAACCATAAACTGTCAACCTGTAACGCCCGCCCTTTTTCACCAAAAATTAGAGTCTAATCTTTTTTCTTTTTTTTTTTTGAATTAAGAAGTGACAAAGGGCGCGGACGTCACGACGCGAGTTAAGTCCGAGCTTCTAAAGCCCGGCCCTTAACTGGCCAACCCTACGGGTGCGTGGAACGGAGTCCACGGAGAATGGTTCACCCGTAGAAGTAAGCTCGAGGAATAATACATTAAATGCGGAATGATAATAGATACTATCCTACCAATTTTTCTAGATAGCAGGGAAGATTTCATCTTTTAATTACTAGAATGCCATAACATCATATGTCTACAATAAAATCCAAAACATAGCAATAAGTCTAAAATATTACATTTTCAACAAGCTAGGCTACTCAAATACATTTCCTAAAATAAACTTAAATAAAGTAAATAGTCCGCCTCCCCAAGTTCCTAAGCTTGGCTCCAGTCTCGTCCTTCTACTCCGGCATTTCCTGCGTCATCAGCTAGGGTAGAAGTAGGGCATTCGACCACGCGCCCAGTAGGACTCCGAGTAGGGCTAGTACATGGATTGGTGATAACAAGCATACCGATAATAATATAGTGAAAACTGGTAGACAATCATATAATGAAACTATAAAGTGAATGCCATGCCATGGGTGTCTGTGTTATGAATCCCACCCATCATCCCCACCATCATGATGTCATATCCCCCTTGACGGAAAAACCTCGTCAAGATATATCCAATCATAAAATATCCCCGTTGACGGCAAAGCCTCGTCAAGGTGTCCCCATGCCTGTTCTCGGTCGCCCCGACGGAGCATGGACTCCGGTTATAGCCTATCAGGCTATCCACATGCCTGTTCTCGGTTGCCCCGACGAAGCATGGACCCGGTTATAGCCTATCAGGCTATCCCCATGCCTGTTCTTGGTCGCCCCAACGGAGCATGGAATTTGGTTATAGCCTATCAGGCTATCCCCATGCCTGTTCTCGGTCGCCCCGACGGAGCATGGACTCCTGTTATAGCCTATCAGGCTATCCCCATGCCTGTTCTCGGTCGCCCCGACGGAGCATGGACTCCGGTTCCTTTATTTTCCCGTCCATGCCATGCATGAGATGTAATGCATTATGCTATCTAATATGTATAATCCATAGTTATAATATAGAATTCATAACTTGGCATATAATTCATAATCTTGCATTATGCCATATAAGATACATAAACCATGATCTTAAAATTCATCATATAATAAACCATAAAATTCCCAAAATAAATCAAAGAAACCATCACACAATCCACGGCTTACAAAAAGGTAGGAATCCTACCGAATACCGACTCGCGTTCTTCTTTTTCGTTTTCGTCCGATAATCCAGCTACCGACATGCGTACCGTATCTTATTACATACACATAATCAGTCCATATTTTACCTATTTCTAAGCCCATTAATCATTTCCAAGTCCATATGAAAAATCGGTCACTATTTAGGTTTTGTGGGTCCCATTTAATCCATTACATATTTTAATTACATGAGTCCAAAAATCAGCCTCCTAGGCTTTATTTAACCGTACATAAACTTATTACTTAGTGCCCCTAAATCCATGGTCCTCTCCCATGGAGTTCTTGAACTTGGCCATTAATTACGGTTTTGCCACTACCCCTTCTCCATGATTAATCACTCATTCATTCATGCCTACTTAAGCCCATAATTGATCATTAATTCAATCCCTTAATGACCCATTTAATCATGACATAACATCATTAAAATTAGTCCTTTAATTAACCTAACCCTTATTCATTTAAACCCATACAAAACCCCATACTTAACCCTTTAATTGGTTAATGGATCATGGGTTCAAAATACCCCATTCATCAAATCTTCCCATGGGGTTTACTTCATGCATTTAAACTACAATGAGTCCATTTCCCACTCATTCCCTTTGGAGGCCATAAACATCATTCACCCTCCAATTTAACCCATCAAAAGGATCACAATTGGGCCATGGGTTCGGCCATACACCATGGCCGAACCCATGGTTCATTGTTCATTATTCATTTGTAACCCTTAAGACCATGAATGACCATTAACCTTTCTCTATGGATTCCCTCACTTACAATCCTTAAAAAAAATTCCTTAACATAGACCCATTTAAAACTTTTAAACCATCACCACCTTTGCATATTCTTGATTCTTAAAAACCCTTAAGATACCCAACCTTTCCTTCATGCATGCATACATAATCCCTTAACATTTCACTAACATTCCATCATTCACAACTTAAACTCTAAAATCATAATTCATCCTCCAAATTTTTAACCTTAAACCCCATTACAATTTCCTCAATTACCTACATTTAATCATTTTAAACCCTAAAATCATTAACCACCCTCATTGTCTCCCATTCTTATAAACCCTAATAATTAACCCAATCATCTACCATGGGGTTCGGCCATGCTACATGGCCGACCCCTATGGTCCATTTACCTCTTCAACCTCCCCATATAACCATGCTTAATCAATTTCACCACATAATGTCCTTAATGTATTTATTTTTCCTTAACCTAATTTATCCACTTTGTTCATTTTTCATTTCATCTTTTGTATGGATTTTAAATCCAAGGCCATGATATTTTTGGCCACCTTAAATCCAAGAAATGGACCCATTTCTAAACCTCTTAAACCCTAAGAAAAATTTAATCTCTTGTTTAGAAAATACTTATGATCCGACGCCTCCTCCGACTTTCGTTACTCCCGTCGGCTTCCTTCACCTTCTTTCTTCTCCTTCTCCTTTGTTGGTTGGCTAAAATGCTTAATCAATGGTGAAAACCCCCAAGCTTGGGTTTGGCCATGGTAGGGTTAGATTTGAGAGAGGGAAAGGAGAGATGGAGATGAGAAATAAAATTCTATGGCTTGATCTTGGAGTGATGGCCAAGCTTACACCTTTCTCCTCTCTTTTCTTCCAAGCTTTTCTTCTACTTTCTCTTGGTTTTCTTCCTTTCCTTCTCCTTGGGTGTGGGACGTTAATGAGAGATGAAAAGAGGGAGAGAGTGAAAGAACTCGTTGGAATGGAGAGAATGAGATGAAAAGTCATCTCATCTCTTGGTTGTTTAAGATATACCCACATTAATTCCTCCCACCAACCCATGGGATATTTTTCCTACTTTATGGTGGTGGTTGGGATAACCACCACCCTAGCCAACGTGTTTGTGTGTTTAGAAAGGGTTGGTTTTGGTCTTCCATTGACCATTTGACCACCACTTAATTAGATTAATTAATTAGTTAATTGGATCATTACTTAGGTTAATTTAATTCCCTTTTAATTTAATTCCATTAAATTTCTTCCATGAAATCCACCCATGGTTGACCAAGTCAACCATGGTGGCCGGCCCCACCAATTCTTGGTCCACACGCCACCTCATTCGGTGAGGTGGAGGTGGGTCCCATTGGGCCATGTCACCTAGGTTATTCCATCACCAACTTAGGTGATTCAAATTTCATTAAGTCCATTCCACTAGTTGGATCACCATTGGGCCCATGGCCCAATTACACTCACCCCTATCCATTTACCTTAGGGCTTGCACCATCTTGATCCATTGGGTCCCCAAGTGGGTATTGGGCCCAATTTGACCATCCTTGGTCCAATTGACCATTTAAATGAATTAAATCCAATCCATGGTTCATTGGGCCATACTTGGGCCTTTGTCCAAATTTTGGCCCATTTACCATTTATTCCATCAATTTTTCCCAATTTCCATCATTAAATAATAATATCCACCTATATATTGATTTACAAATTCCGGGCCATTACAATACAATCCTCTTTTGAAATTTTCAGTCCCGAAAATTCGTGCGAAGTAGAGGTTCAAAACATCTCATACAAAGAGCTCCGGATGAGAGGCTCTCATCTCTGACTCAAGTTCCCAGGTGGCTTCCTCATTACCATGACGTTCCCATACCACCTTGATGAACTGAATGGCGCGGTTCCGCAGCACCCTTTGTTCGCTCCCGATCACCCTGACCGGTTTCTCCACATACGTCACATCGCTTTGTAGATCGATGTCTTGTACGTTCAATATATGTGAAGGATTGGAGTTGTACTTCCTCAACATGGACACATGGAACACATCATGTAGTGATGATAACTGTGGAGGGAGCGCTAATTGATAAGCTAGCCCCCCCCCCCCCCCCCACCCTCTTCAGTATCAAAAACGGCCCCACAAATTTAGGCGATAGTTTCCCCTTCTTTTCGAACCTCATGTGCCCCTTCCATGGTGAGACTTTCAAAAATACCAAGTCTCCCACCTCAAACTCGAGGAACCTTCTCCTCTTGTCAGCGTAACTCTTCTGACGGCTCTGCGCGGTGACTAGGTGTTGCCGTATCAACTTAATCTGCGTTGTGGTCTCTGCAACCAACTCCAATCCAATTAACGCAGGCTCACAGGCCTCTGTCCAACACACTGGCGATCTACAAGGCCTACCATACAAGGCCTCAAACGGAGCCATCTGGAGGCTTGCCTGGTAACTATTGTTGTAAGAGAACTCCACCAGTGGAAAATGATCCTCCCATCCGCCCTTAAAGTCTAGCATGTATGCTCTCAGCATATCCTCCAATGTCTGTATCGTCCTTTCCGACTGTCCATCAGTCTGTAGATGAAATGCTGTGCTAGTCAATATGTCGGTCCCCATAGCCGACTGCATGCCCTGCCATACTCTGCCGGTGAATCGTCCATCTCTATCGAACACAATAGTCCGACGAATACCATGTAGTCTGATGAGATCCCGGATGTACCGTCTACCTAATGTCTCCGATGAATCTGTCATCTTGATGGGAAGGAAATGCGCAGATTTAATCAACCGGTCCACTACGACCCATATCGCATCGTTGCCCTTTGATGACCTTGGCAACCCTGATACGAAATCCATAGATATGTGCTCCCATTTCCACTCCGGTACTGGTAAGGGTGAGAGTAAACCCGGTGGTTTCTGATGTTCCGCCTTAACCTGCTGGCAAGTTAGGCAACGAGCAACAAACTCTGCCACATCTTTCTTAAGTCCCCGCCACCAATAGTACCTCTTAAGGTCATGATACATCTTGGTGCTGCCCGGATGGATAGAGAGCTTGGTTTGGTGTGCTTCAATCAACAACTCTCTTCGGCAGCGCTTAGGCACATATGTCCTGCCTCGGAACACAAGACCCTGTCCTAGTTGTAGTTCCCACTCCGATACAACCTCACAGGTAGACATCGTAGCCCATATCTCCTCCACCTCTGGATCTGTCCGTTGTTCCCGTTCAATCTCGGAGACCATGTTAGATCGTATGATCAGATTATATATGGTCCCATGATTATTGAGGTAGAGTCTAAACTCTCTAATGGTATTCAATACCTCCCATTCCGTCCTGATCAAGCTGGCTACCGTCGCATGTGACATGCGGCTGAGGGCATCCGCCACCTTATTCGCCTTGCCGAGATGATATCGGAGTGCAAAGTCATAATCTGCCAGATATTCCATCCATCGGCGTTGTCTCATGTTGAGTTCCTTCTGATCAAACAAATATTTCAGACTCTTGTGATCGGAAAACACCTCAAATTTCTCACCATACAGATAGTGTCTCCAGCTTTTGAGAGCAAAGACCACTGCTGCTAGCTCCAGATCATGTGTGGGATAGTGGCGTTCATGGATTTTCAGCTATCTTGATCCGTACGCCACTGCCCGATTACCTTGACGAAGTGTACACCCCAGTCCCTTCCTGAGGCATCACAGTACACCTCATAATTTCTGCCTCTTTCCGGCAAGATCAGAATAGGAGCGGTTGTAAGCTTCTCCTTCATCTCCTCAAATCTCCGGTTGAACAGATCCGACCACTCAAATTTGACTCCTTTCTGAGTGAGTCGGGTCAGTGGAACTGCAATCTTGGAGAAGTCCATGATGAATTTCCTGTAGTAACCGGCCAATCCCAGAAAACTGTGGATCTCGGTCACATTTGTCGGTACTTTCCACTCCTTCACTGCCGCTACCTTAGCCGGGTCCACGGCTATACCTACCTCCGATATAACGTGTCCCAAGAAGTTGACCTCGGATAGCCAGAATTCACACTTGCTTGTTTTGGCATACAATCGGTTCTTCCTCAAGGTGTCCAGGACTATCCGCAGGTGCTCAGCATGTTCCTCCTGACTCTTGGAATAGATCAGGATGTCATCAATAAATACGATCACAAACTAATCTATGTAAGGACAAAATATCCTATTCATCAGGTCCATGAACACAGCCGGCGCATTAGTAAGCCCAAACGGCATGACTACATACTCATACAGACCATACCGTGTCTTGAAAACGGTCTTCTCTATGTCCTCCGCTCTAACCCGAATTTGATGACATCCGGACATCAGATCAATCTTGGAGAAGTGAGAGGAACCCCTAAGTTGATCAAACAGATAGTCAATTCTGGGTAGGGGATACTTGTTCCTGACAGTCAGCTAGTTCAACTTCCTGTAGTCTACACATCCGAAGGGTACCGTCCTTCTTCTTCACAAATAATACCGGAGCTCCCCATGCAGATGTGCTGTGTCGAATAAAATCCATTCTGAGCAGTTCATCAATCTGCTTCTTCATTCGGTCGTCTTAGCTGGTACCATCCTATAATGGGGCAATGATACTGGAGCAGTGCCGGGATATAACTTGATCTCAAAGTTTATCTCCCTCTTGGGTGGCAAACTAGGGAGCTCTGTTGGGAATACCTCGGCAAAATCTGCTACTACCGCCGGAAGTTCAGCCCCTGGTGCCCTGTCTAATCTAATGATGTTCAAGACAAGGTGGTTCAATTCTTTCTGCAGTCTTCTAGGAATACCTGGTCTGTCAGCGGGCACCATATACCGCTTTCCCTCGGGTGACCAAAATATCACCCTACGAAGATGGCAATCAATATGGGCCTGATATGTAGCCAACCAGTCCATACCAAATATAACATCGTATTCCGCCATATCGCTTACTAAATA
>CM023539.1:69600026-69619162 GCA_013350335.1 Chimonanthus salicifolius | reverse complement strand
GATTCAAGGTATGGCCGTAGTTGGTAGTTTCTTATGCAGTTACATTATTTGATTCTGGAGCTTCCCATTCATTTATATCTGCTGCATTCATATCTGCTACGGGCACATTAGTACAGAATCTGTCCACCTCACTTACTATTGTATCCCCCTGTCGGAGACACATCTTTGGGCTCATATGCACGGCACTGAACACTGAACTCGCTGGATTCAGATTCGAGTTCAATTATTTAGTAATCGATATGGCTGAGTACGATGTTATATTTGGCATGGACTGGTTGGCTACGTATCAGGCCCATATTGATTGCCATCTTCGTAGAGTGATATTTTGGTCACCCGAAGGAAGGCGGTATATAGTGCCCGCTGACCGACAGGGCATTCCTAGAAGGCTGCAGGAAGAATTGAATCATCTTGCCTTGAACACCCTCAGATTAGATAAGGCACCAATAGCTGAACTTCCGGCAGTGGTAGTAGATTATGCCGAGGTATTTCCAACAGAGCTCCCTGGTCTGCCACCTAAGAGGGAGATAGACTTTGAGATTAAATTATACCCCGGCGCAGCTCCAGTATCGTTACCTCATTACAGGATGGCACCGGCTGAGATGACTGAGTTGAAAAAGCAGATTGATGAACTGCTCAGGCTGGCTTTATTCGGAACAGCACATCCGCATGGGGAGCCTCGGTATTGTTTGTTAGGAAGAAGGACGGTACCCTTCGAATGTGTGTGGATTATAGAAAATTGAACCAGTTGACTGTCAGGAATAAATATCCCCTACCCAGGATCGATGATCTGTTTGATCAGCTTAGGGGTTCCTCTCACTTTTCCAAGATTGATCTGATGTCCGGATACCATCAAATCCGGGTTAGAGAGGAAGACATTGAGAAGACAGCCTTCAGGACACGATATGGATTATATGAGTATGTAGTCATGCCGTTTGGGCTTACTAATGCACCGGCGGTGTTCATGGACCTGATGAATAGGATATTCCGCCCTTACTTGGATCAGTTTGTAATTGTATTTATTGATGACATCCTGATCTATTCCAAAAGTCAGGAGGAACATGCTGAACACCTGCGGATAGTTCTGAACACCCTGAAGAGGAACCAATTGTATGCCAAAGCCAGCAAGTGTGAATTTTGGCTATCAAAGGTCAATTTCTTGGGGCACGTTATATCGGAGGAAGGCATAGCTGTAGACCCGACTAAGGTAGCGGCAGTGAGGGAGTGGAAAGCACCGACGAATGTGACCGAGATCCGCAGTTTCTGGGATTGGCCGGTTACTACAGGAAATTTATTATGGATTTCTCCAAGATTGCAGCCCCACTTACCCGACTCACTCAGAAAGGAGTCAAATTTGAATGGTCAGATCTGTGCAACCGGAGATTTGAGGAGCTAAAGGAGAAGCTTACAACCGCTCCTATTTTGATATTGCCGGAAAGAGGCAGAAACTATGAGGTGTACTGTGATGCCTCAGGAGAGGGACTGGGGTGTACGCTCAGTCAAGGTAATAGGGCGGTGGCGTACGGGTCAAGACAGTTGAAAATTCATGAGCGCAATTATCCCACACATGATTTGGAACTGGCAGCAGTGGTCTTCGCTCTTAAAAGCTGGAGACACTACCTTTATGGTGAGAAGTTTGAGGTATTCTCAGACCATAAGAGCCTAAAGTACCTATTTGATCAGAAGGAACTCAACATGAGACAACGTAGATGGATGGAATACTTGGCAGATTATGAGTTCGCACTCCGGTATCATCCTGGCAAGGCGAACAAAGTGGCGGATGCTCTCAGCCGCATATCACCTGCAACAGTAGCCAGTATGATCAGAACAGAATGGGAGGTGTTGAATACCATCAGAGAGTTTAAACTCTATCTGGATAATCATGGAACCATATATAATCTGATCATACGATCCCACATGGTCTCCGAGATTGAACGGGAACAACGAACAGATCCAGAGGTGGAAGAGATATGGGCTAAGATGTCTACCGGTAAAGTTGTACCGGAATGGGAATTACGACCGGGACAGGGTCTTATGTTCCGAGGTAGGACATATGTGCCTAAGAATTGCAGAAGAGAGTTGTTGATTGAAGCACACCAAACAAAACTCTCTATTCACCCGGGCAGCACCAAGATGTACCATGATCTTAAGAGGCACTATTGGTGGCATGGACTTAAGAAAGACGTGGCAGAGTTTGTTGCTTGTTGCTTAACCTGTCAACAGGTTAAGGCAGAACATCGGAAGCCACCGGGCTTACTCGCACCCTTACCAGTGCCAGAATGGAAATGGGAACACATATCCATGGACTTTGTAACAGGGTTGCCAAGGTCATCCAAGGGCAACGATGCAATATGGGTCATAGTGGACCGGTTGACCAAGTCTGCACATTTCCTTCCCATCAAGATGACGGATTCATCAGACACTTTGGGTCGACGGTACATCCGGGAGATCATCAGGTTACATGGCATTCCCCGGTCTATTGTGTCCGACAGGGATGGCCGATTCACCGGCAGAGTATGGCAGGGCTTACAGTCGGCTATGGGGACCGACGTATTAACTAGCACAGCGTTTCATCCACAGACTGATGGACAGTCGGAGAGGACAATACAGACATTGGAGGATATGCTGAGAGCATGCATGCTAGACTTTAAGGGTGGATGGGAGGATCATTTACCACTGGTGGAGTTTTCCTACAATAACAGCTATCAGTCAAGCCTACAGATGGCTCCATTTGAGGCCTTATATGGTAGGCCATGTAGATCACCAGTGTGTTGGACAGAAGCCGGTGAGCCTGCGCTGATTGGACTGGAGTTGGTTGCAGAAACTACAGCGCAGATTAAATTGATACGGCAGCATCTACTCACTGCACAAAGCCGACAGAAGAGTTACGCCGACAAAAGGAGAAGGTTCCTCGAATTTGAGGTGGGGGACTTGGTGTTTTTGAAAGTCTCACCACGGAAGGGACACATGAGATTTGGAAAGAAGGGGAAACTGTCACCTAGATTTGTGGGACCGTTTCCAATCTTGAAGAGGGTGGGGGAGGTAGCTTATCAGTTGGCGCTCCCTCCGCAGTTATCATCATTACATGATGTATTCCATGTGTCTATGTTGAGGAAGTACAACCCTGATCCTTCGCATGTATTGAATATTCAAGACATCGATGTGCAAAGCGATGTGACGTATGTGGAAAAGCCGGTCAGAATAGTCGGGACCGAGCAAAGGGTGTTGCGGAACCGGGCCATTCAGTTCGTCAAGGTGGTATGGGAACGACATGGTAATGAAGAAACCACCTGGGAACTTGAGTCGGAGATGAGAGCCTCTCATCCGGAACTTTTTGTGTAAGATGTTTTGAACCTCTACTTCGCTCGAATTTTCGGGACGAAAATTTTAAAAGAGGATTGTATTGTAATGGCCCGGAAATTGTAAAGTAATATATATGTGTTATTATTTATTTTTTTTTATGGTGGAAATTAGAAAATTGGTGGAATAAATGGTAAATGGGCCAAAATTGGATAAAGGCCCAAGTGTGGCCCAATAGACTATGGTTTGGATTTAAATTTATTTAAATGGGTCAAGAATGGTCAAATTGGGTCGAATACCCATTTGGGACCCAATGGGTCAAGATGGTTAAGCTCTAAGGTAAATGGGCTAGTGGGAAATGTAATTGGGCCATGGGCCCAATGGTGATCCATTTAGAGTGGGCTTAATGAAATTTAATCACCCTAAGTAATTTGGAATTAAACAATGGTGGTGTGGCCAAGCGGGACCCACCTCCATCTCATCAAGTGAGGTGGCGAGTGGGCCAATGATTGGTGGGGCCGGCCACCATGGTTGACTTAGTCAACCATGGGTGGAGTAATGAACTTAGGCTAAGTATCAATGGATTAGCCTAAGGTAATTATCTAATTAAATTATTTAAATATGGTAGTTAAGAGTGGTCAAGGTGGGGCCATGAGGTGAAGATTCACCTCATCTCAAACTTAAAAAAACTTCACACACGTTGGGCTTGGTGGTGGTTTAGATAACCACCACCATATAGCAAATAAAAGATCTAAAAAAATATCTAAGGGTTGGTGGAGGTAGTTAATGTAAAGAAAAAAAAATGGGAATGAGTCTTATCTTTTCCTTTCTCTCTCTTTTCATTCTCATTTCAATTCTTCACTCCTCCATTGCCGTCCCATGTCCAAGTGAAGGAGAAAAAAAAAAAAAAAAAGAGAAGGAGCTCAAGGAGAGAAGAAAAAAAATGGAATTTGGAGGGAGTTCACTCTAAGATTAAGGTCATCATCTTCCTCTCATCATCTTTTCCTCTTTTCATCTCTCAAATTCAAACCTAACATGGCTGATTTTAAGGTTGGGAGTTGCCACCCTTGATCAAAGATCTTGACCTATCAAAGATCAAGAGGAAGGAGAGAGGAGGCTAAGGAGACCGACGGGAGCGGCGGAAATCGGAGGAGACGTCGGATAGTGAGTATTTCTTAAATAAAAGAATTTTGGATTTTAGGGTTTAAGAAATGGAATTTATTTTTGTGAAATTAATGGTGGATAGGTGATTTTATACTATGGAATTTAGATACATTAAATGGAAGGGTGGAAGATGGAGAAAACCCTAAATGGGTGAATTAAGGTTAGGGTTAAAAAAAAAAATGGATTAAGGGTTATATAATTAATGTATGATTTTTTTAGGGTTTTAAGGAATGGAGGATATGCAAAGTAATTTGGGCATTTTAATGATTTATTAGGGTTTATGAAGAATGGAAAACCATGGAGGATGGTTTAGGGTTTTAAATTTCTTGATTAAATGTGATTAAGTTTGAAGGGGTTTTATAAGAAAAATCATGGGAAAGAGGGTTTATGATTTTTTTAAGGAGTTAATGATTGAATGTAGTGATTTGTAAATGGATTTCATGACCTATTTGTGGGTAAACTTATAATTAATTTTGGTGTTATGTATGTGGGAAATGAATGAGGATTAGAATATTTAAATGGCTAAATTCTAGTGTTGTTATATTATGGTTAAGGAGACACCAATGGACCCATTTTGTGTGAACCAATTAAGGACTAAGATGAAGGTGTATGTATATGGATTAGTAAATGAGGGATATGGCATGATTAAAGGGGATATTCATGGATTCCAAAAATGTAGTTTATGATGATAAAAAAATGATAAGTCAAATGTGTGATGGAACTAAGTGATGTATGTAGACTTGTTTGGCCTAAGGTTAATGTGTTTGTATATGATTAAATTAATGGAGTTTAGGTTCAATTAAGTGGCTGATTTAATGATCTTGAGATATGGGTGATGGGTCATTAATGGACCTGAATCCATGAATGAATTTTTAGACAAAGAAATGTATATAATTAAGTTAATGTTTAACTATAGGGGAGGTAGTGGCAAAACCGTAAATATTGATCAAAATGAAGCAACACACTAAGATATGATGTATGGGCTTAGAAATGGTTAAAATATGGACTAATTATGTGTATGTAATAAGGTATTGGATATCGCGAGCGGTACGCGTGTCGGTAGCCGGATTATCGGACGAAGCTGAAAAAGGACGCGAGTCGGTATTCGGTAGGATTCCTACCTATTTGTAAGCCATGGATGTGTGATGGTATTTTTGTCATATTTTATTGATTAGTATTTATCTTATGATGGGTTTTTTTACAATTATGGATGCTATGTTTAAGATGGATTTTATTTAATGGCTATGAACTATGATTAAGGTTATGCATTATAAATTAAGGCTATGTATGATATTTTACGGTTATGAGGTATAAATAGTACATAGCATAATGCATTACATCTCATGCATGGCATGGGCGGAAAAAAAAAAACAAACCGGAGTCCATGCTCCGTCGGGGCGACTGAGAACAGGCATGGGGACACCTTGACGAGGCTTTGCCGTCAAGGGGGATATTTTGCGGTTGGACATATCTTGACGAGGTTTTTCCGTCAAGAGGGATATGACAGTATATGGCAGGAATGATGGGTGGGATTCATAACATTGACACCCATGGCATATCATTTACTTATATTTCAGTATATGGTGGTTTATAGTTTTCACTGTGTTATTATCTGTATGTGGTTATTACTAACCCATGTGCTAGCCCTACTCGGAATCCTACTGGGCGCGTTGTTCTAACGCCCTACTTCTACCCTAGCTGATGATGCAGGAGATGGCGGACCGGAAGGACGAGACGGAAGCCAAGCTTAGGAGCTTGGGGAGGCGGACTAATTATTTTGTTTTACTTTATTTTGAAAAAGATGTATTTGTATAGTTAGCTTGTCGGAAATGTAATAATTTAGGTAGTTTGCTATGTTTAGGTATTATTTTGGATAATACAGTATAATGGCATTTTCGTAATTATTTGGGTATTTCTTCCCTGCTATCTGAAGAACTGGTAGGATAGTTCTATGATCATCCGCACTTATTTTTATGTTCCGTGAGCTTACTTGCTACGCGTGAACCGTACTCGTGGACTTATGTTCCACACACGCGTAGGGTTGGCCAGTTAAGGGCCGGGCTTTAGAAGCTCGGAACTTAACTCGCGTCGTGACGTCCGCGCCCTTTGTCACTTTTATTTAAAAAAAAAAAAAATGTACTCTGATTTTACGGTGAAAAGGGGCGGGCGTTACATGTCAAACAAGGTATTATCCCTGGTCCTCCAATATAAGGACGGTTGGTCCTTCCTTTCCCGTGTCCATGTAGTCGACAAACCGCACATACCACTTCAAAAGGGTAGGGGCAGTATATGCAGTTGTGCCCAACCTGGTTGCACAACTCGCACATATAATCGGGTTCCATTTCCCCTACCGACTCTCTCATCATCGGAAAGTCTTCCACATCCTCTCCAGGAAGAGATGCTAAATCCTCTTGATCTTTCTCGGAAGGTCCCTCTTGAAAGTTCATGCCAACTTCTATCCTAGAAGCGGACACCAAATCTATGGAACAACTAGGGGTTTCCTTATCCCATAATTTTGTACACTCCCTGTCACTTGCCATATCTGTATTCATAGAATAGAATAGAACACAAAAATCATCAACAACAATTTCCAATAAAACCAATCTAGGTTTTGGGGAATTTCTTATGTATATCACAATGTATTTTGTTTGGGGAAAGTTGCCAAATAAGCACACTTGTTTTTCCTTTGTTTCTGGGTGGGAAAGTTCTCTAAATCCCTATTGTTTGTTGTTCAATTTGGGGAAAAATTTCCTAAATATCAATGTTTAATCCATTTGGTGAGATCGGGGAAAGTTTCCTACATTTGATAAATCCATCAATGTTCCATCCATTTGGGGAAAAATCTAGATTCTGTTTTCTCGTTTCGGGAGAAGTAAGCCCTATTTGCTATGTTTGATAAGTCCATCACTTATAATGATTGTCCTTCCCTTGGTATCATTTCTCTACGTCCAATGTTGTCTCAGATTGAACGCTTCAGTCTGAGTCAATCAAAGTAAATTAACTCGGCCCCCGTGCAGCGGACTCCGAGGAATCTGTCAGTTGGGATTCTTAGCTGCCAGTGAGGCATGCAACCGTCTTAACCTTACTTCGAGAGATTCATTCTTCCGATTTCGCTCTGATACCAACTGTAACGCCCGCCCCTTTTCACCGAAATCAGAGTCTATTTTTTTTTTTTAAGAGTGACAAAGGGCGCGGACGTCACGACGCGAGTTAAGTCCGAGCTTCTAAAACCCGGCCCTTAACTGGCCAACCCTATGTGTGCGTGGAACGAAGTCCACGGAGAATGATTCACACGTAGAAGTAGCTCGCGGAATATTAAACTACACGCAGAATTACTATAAAGACTGTCGTACCAATTTGAGATAGCAGGGAAGATAACATTCATAATATTACCAAAATATCACAACGTCTCAACTTTTAAAATAAACCAAAATATAAGAAGTAATCTAATTATACAGTCCGATAAGCTAAACTGTTCAAATATACATTTCCCAAAAATAAACTTTAATAAAGTAAACAGTCCGCCTCCCCAAGCTTCTAAGCTTGGCTCCCATCCCGTCCTTCTGCTCCGGCATTTCCTGAGTCATCAGCTAGGGTAAAAGTAGGGCGTTAGACAACGCGCCCAGTAGGACTCCGAGTAGGGCTAACACATGGATTAGTGATAACAAAGCATATAGATAATAGTATAACGAAAACCATACAATGAATGCTATGCCATGTGTGTCTGTGTTATGAATCCCACCCATCATCCATACCATCAGGCTGTCATATCCCCATTGACGGCAAAACCTCGTCAAGATACAAATAATCACAAATCATACCCCTGGACGGTAAAACCTCGTCCAGACATAAAACAATCACAAATCATCCCCCTGGACGGCAAAACCTCGTCTAGATATAAAACAATAACAAATCATTCCCCTGGACTGCAAAACCTCGTCCAGATACAAAACAATCATAAATCATTCCCCTGGACAGCAAAACCTCGTCCAGATATAAAACAATCACAAATCATCCCCTGGACAGTAAAACCTCGTCCAGATATAAAACATTAACAAATGATTCCCCTGGACAGTAAAACCTCGTCCAGATATAAAACAATCACAAATCATGCCCCTGGATGGCAAAACCTCGTCCAGATATAAAACAATCACAAATCCTCCCCTTTGATGGAAGAACCATCATCAAGGAATCATAATTACATACAACATCCCTGATACATCCAACACATCAAAATATCTCCATGTCTGTTTATCGGTCGCCCCGACGGAGCATGGACTCCGGTTTCATTTCATCATTCCCCTGTCATATCCCTCCCATGCCATGCATGAGATGTAGATGTCATATGCCATGTAATGAATATAATAACAAACCATGACATTTAAAGAAAATCCTATCAATAAAACATATAACTTGATTACCCAAAATAGATCAAGCAAAGCCTCAAGAATCACATCATAGCATTAAAACCCATTTTAAACCAATCATATGCTTACCGGAATAAATCAAGTAAAAACCCCTACATAATACATAATTCAAAACCAATCTTAAAACATACCATATAATTTCCAAAATAATTCAAGGAAACCATCACTCAATCCATGACTTACAAAAAGGTTAGAATCCTACCGAATACCGACTCGCGTCCTCTTACATTTTTCGTTCGATAAACCCGGTCGCCAATCGCGCACCGCGTGCGATGTCCAGTACCTTATTACACATTAATAATTAGTCCATGTTTTAACCATTTCTAGGCCCATAAATCATATCTTAGTGGGTTTCTTCATTTTAGCCAATATTTACCATTTTTGCCACTATCCCTTTACATAAACAAGTACTCATTCATTCATGCCTACTTAAGCCCATAATTAATCATTAACTCATTCCCTTAATGACCCATTTAATCATGACATACCACCATTAAAACAAACAATAACCACATATATTTTGATTTACAAATTCCGGGCCATTACATTAATCATTATTGACCAATTAAATGAATTTCATCCAACCCATGGTCCATTGGACCATACTTGGGCCTTTGCCCAAATTTTGATTCACTTAACATTTATTCCATTAAAATTCTCAATTTTCATCATTAAAATAAATAATAACCACATATTTATTGATTTAAAAATTTCGGGCCATTACATTTAGGGCTTAGGGTTTTATGGTTTTTGGGTTTTAGGGTGTTTGGGTTTTAGTGGTTTAGAGTTTATGATATAGGGTTTAAGGTTTTAGGGTTTTAGCGTTTTAGTGTCTAGGGGTTTAGGGTTTTAGGGTTTTAGGGTTTGGAGTTTAGGGTTTTAGTGTTCTAGGGTTTAGGGTTTAGGGTTTTGGGGTTTTAAGGTTTTATGGTTTTGGGTTTTCGGGTTTTTGGTGCAGGGTTTAGTGTTTGCGTTTTAGGGTTTAGGGTTTATGGTTTTAGGTTTAAGGTTTAGGGTTGAGGGTTTTAGGGTTTTAGTGTTTTAGGGTTAGGGTTTAGGGTTTAGGGTTTTCGGTTTAGGCTTTTAGGGTTAAAGGGTTGTAGGGGTTTAATGTTTAGGATTTAGGGTTTAGGGTTTTAGGGTTTTAGGGTTTCGGGTTTAGGGTTTTTCGATTTTAGGGATTAGGGGTTTAGGGTTTTAGTGTTTTAGGGGTTTAGGGTTTTAGCGTTTTAGGGGTTTAGGGTTTTAGGGTTCAGGGGTTTAGGGCTTCAGGGGTTTAGGGTTTGGGGTTTAGTTTATTAGGGTTTTTGCGTTTTAGGGTTTTAAGGGTTTTAGGGTTTAGGGTCTTAGGGGTTTATTGTTTTAAGGTTATGGTTTTAGGGTTTTAGGTTTAGGGTTTTATGATTTTTGGGTTTCAGAGTTTAGGGTTTAGGTTTTAGGGTTTAGGGTTTTGGGTTTACGGTTTATGGTTTAAGGTTTTAGGGTTTAGGGTTGTATGGTTTTAGGGTTTTAGGGTTTTGGGTTCTAAGGTTTTAGGGTTTTCAAGTTTTGGGTTCTGGGTTTTGGGTTTAGGTTTTATGGTTTAGGGTTTTGGGTTTAAGGTTTAGGGTAAAGGGTTTTAGGGTTTAGGGTTTAGGGATTTAGTGTTCTAGTGTTTAGGGTTTTGGGTTTTGGGTTTTAAGATTTTAACGCTTTAGATTTTAGGGATTTAGTGTTTTTGGGTTTCGGGTTCAGGGTTTAGGGTTTGGGTTTAGGGTTTATGGTTTAAGGTTTAGGGTTTAGGGTTTAGGGTTTTAGTGTTTAGGGTATTAGGATTTAGGGTTTAGGGTTCTAGGGTTCTAGCGTATTTGGGATATAGGGTTTTAGGGATTTAGTGTTTTTGGGTTTCGGGTTCAGGGTTTAAGGTTTGGGTTTAGGGTTTATGGTTTAAGGTTTAGGGTTTAGGGTTTAGGGTTTTATGATTTTAGGGTTTTAGTGTTTAGGGTATTAGGATTTAGGGTTTAGGGTTCTAGGGTTCTAGCGTATTTGGGATATAGGGTTTTAGGGTTTAGGGTTTAAGGTTTAGGGTTACGGGATAGGGTTTAGGGTTTAAGGTTTAGGGTTACGGGATAGGGTCTAGGGTTTTATGGTTTTAGGGGTTTAGGGTTTAGGGTTTAGTGTTTTGGTTTTAGGGTTGACGGTTTTTGGGTTTTTGGGGTTTAGGGTTTAGGATTTAGGGTTTAGGGTTTTGGGGTTTTAGGGTTTTAGGTTTTAGGGTTTAGGGTTTAAGTTTTAGGGTTTAGAGTTTTGGGTTTACGTTTTAGGGTTTAAGGTTTGAGTGTTTTAGGGTTTTAGGGTTTTCAGGTTGTCGGGTTTTGGGTTTTGGTTTTAGGGTTATGGTTTTAGGGATTAGGGTTTTGGGTTTAGGGTTTAGGGTTTAGGGTTTAGGATTTGTAACGCCCCGGGCTTTTTCACACGTCGAAAATCAGAGTCTAGTTTTTTTCTTTGAAAAAAAGATTGAGAGAGAGCGGGACGCCACGACGCGAGCTAAGTCCGAGTTTTCAAAGCCCGACCCTTAACTGGCCAACCATACGTGTGCGTGGGCCAAGCCCACTAAAACGGTTCACTTGTACTAAAGCTAACATGAGGAATAAATCATAGATGCGGAAATATAATAGAATAATAATTCTATTCTATTTTAGATAGCAAGGAGGTCCATCACTTCACAATAATTATCTTACGTTAACATATCCAAAATTAACATTCAAAGCATAGCAAATAATCTACGTTATTACAGTCCCACGAACTAATTACTCAAATACATTATCCATGAGTAACTTAAACAAAATGGAACTTAATCATCCAAGCTCCTAAGCTTGGCTTTGATTTTGTTCCTCGCTTTGTCCATTTTCTATGTCACCATCTAAGGTAGAAGTAGGGCGTTAGACAACGTGCCCAGTAGGTATTCCAATTAGGGTCAAACACATAGGTTAGTATAAAAATCCAGATATAATACATCATGTCGTATCTGTAAAACATCGTATCCAAAACAGTGTATGATAATAGAGATCCAATCATATAGATAAAAACAGAAATAGTGCATGATAATAGAGATCATAATCATGCTGATACAATGCCATGCCATGGGTGTCATATGCCATGAGTCCCACCCATCATCCATGTCACAATCACTTAGTATCCTCTTGATGGAAGCTCCTCGTCAAGGTAACCTCACGAATGCCTTAGGGACGCCCCGACGGAGCGTGGACTCCGGTTACCTCTTGGTGGATAATGCACACCAAGGTCTTCCTCTTGATGGAAACTCCTCATCAAGGTATCCCCACGAATGCTTTAAGGACGCCCCGACGGAGTGTGAATCTCCGGTTACATTTCATCCCTCCCATGCCATGCATGAGATGCAAATGCCAACATGCTATGTAAAAATATAAATCATAGCATTTAAAATTCCATAATTGAAACATATTGTTTGATACCAAAATAACTTATCAAACATGAATTAAAATCATCATATATACATATCCATGGTTTCAATGAGGTAAGAATCCTACCAATGATCAACTAATATGTCCTTGCGTTTTCGTTCGAAAACTGCTCACCGATCGTACACCTCTTGTGAGGTTCCGTTACTAATTACATAACTATAAATCAAACCTATGTTCCATTTGATTTCCAACCATGTTTAAGTCCATAAACATATCTTAGTGCGGTTCGGCTATACAACATGGCCGAACCTCACTCACATGGTTTTGGTCCCTCTTTTGATTTAACCAATCACACATAAGTTAATCATCTAGAATTAATAAACCCTAAGTCCACAAGAAAACATTCTCCATGGGGTTCGGCCATACACCATGGCCGAACCCATGGTCCTTTCATTTTAATCATATTCCAACTTAGCCATCATTCTAACCATAGCTAATTAGTTCTTTTAATTACATATGACTTAAGTCCCAAAAATCAAGTAAAACATTCATATAAATGTTTCATTTATAAAAACAGTAGGTTACCCGCTGTCCACTACCCACCGTCCACTGTCCACCGTCCACTGTCCACTGTCCACTGTCCACTGTCCACCGTCCACTAGTGGGGTTTGGCCATATCTTAGGGCTGAAATATGCTTAAGTCCACAATCACCCATGAGTGGGGTTCGGCCATACAACATCGCCGAACCTCACCCTTTTGGTTTTGGTCCCCTTTTTAATCCCTTATCATTCAAATAAATATGGGTCCAAGATCATTCCCTCTTTTTCTTAGCTTGATAATCCATTGATCTAACCATGCATAGATCCATCAATGACCCATTAAATGGTTCATGGGGTTCGGCCATACAACTTGGCAGAACCCATGATGTCATTTTCATCCTCTTTTCTTAAATCACTTACAACATTAAATCCATAACCAAAGTCCCTCCATGGGGGGATTAATCATACCCTTAGGTCCATCATTTTAGACCATCCTCAGCCATATTTAAAATCAATTAAAATTACCAACATTCCCCCATTATATTCATGGTCCAAAACATTTATGTCCTTAATAACTCTCTATGGGTTCGGCCATGTGTATGGCCGAACCCCATGGTCTAAGCTTCTTCATCATTATAACATTTAAGACCATTTAAAAATTAATAACATTCCCCTTTATTTCCATGATCTAAATACATGTACATAATTCAATAATTCTTCATGGGATTCGGCCATACTCCATGGCCGAACCCATGGTCTAAGGTTCTTCACCAACATACATCCATTTAAACCCTTTAAAATCCTTAATACCTTTCCTTGTATGGCCGAACCCTATGGTTCATCACTTCCTCGTAGGAATCATATGATCATGTTTATATTCCTTGATGGGGTTCGGCCATTCATCATGGCCGAACCTCATCCAGCCCTTCCTTTGTCCTTAATGGTTTTTATACTTAAAACCCTAGGGTTTGGCCATGCAAGGGCCAAACCATGATCCTTGATCATCTTTTCTTACTTAATAGAATCTCATCAAGTACTTACCGATTCCGCGACTCCTCCGGTTTCTTTCGTTCCGACTTGCTCCTCCGCTATTTTCCTTCCTTAGTCTTTCTTCTTTCTTCCTTCTTGATCTTTAGCCAAGAGTGAGCTTGAGGGGTCTTGAGATGAAATACCCCAAGAGGGGGTTCGGCCAAAGAGGGTAGGTTTGAGAGAGGGAGAGGAGGAGAGAATGGAAACCCTTAATCTTTTCTTGTTCAATGAGAGGGTCGGCCAAGCTTGTGATCAAAATTACTCTAAGTCCTTTGTCTTGAGAGGGGGATCGGCCTTGAGTGAGAGGGAGAGAGTGAGGTGAAACAAAGACTTCTCTTGGTTGTCCAATGTAATTCGGCCAAGGATGGTGTCCTTTGGGTGATGCCTTTTGTAACCACTATGACCTTTCACCTCCTCATTAACACTTTCTTTGGGGGTTTCATCCCATGAGGTGAAACTCCCAACCATGTGCCTCTTGGGTTTCCATCATGAGATGGAAACCCTCCATCTCCCAACGTGGAGCCTTGGTTACCTTGTGTAACAACAACAAAACCATTCACCTCCCCATTAATGATCCTTTTGGAGTTTCATCCCATAAGATGAAACTCCCATGTATCCAATGCGTGTACCCATGGTATGCTTTGTGTAACAACCAAACACTCTTTATCTTCCCACTCCACTCACTTAAAATGAAGGTCCCATTAACTTCCCATTCAACTCATATTTTTAACTCAACTCATAACTTTAATTCAACTCATTTACTCACTTAAAATCAACTCATTTCCTTGATTCCATTTCCAATTTAATTCAGCCCCAATTTAACTATGCTTGAACTCACTTGGTGGTCAACCAAGTCAACCATGACCCATTGGGTCCCAATTGGGCATTTGACCCAATTGACAACCTTGACCCAATTAAATAAATCTTACCCATTTATTTCATTTGAACTTTTATCCATAATCCGTTGGGTCTTAATTGGGCAATTGACCCAACTCCTTACCCATCTAAGGTCCATCTCCATTAATTTACAAATTAAATGGACAATTTCCATATATATTCATAACTTGAAAATCTGGGGTGTTACAATACAACCCTCTTTTGAAAATTTTCGTCCCGAAAATCGAGCGAAGTAGGGTTTCAAACAGATTACATAAATAGCTTAGGGTGAGCTGTTCTCATTTCCGATTCAAGTTCCCAAGTGGCTTCCTCATTGAAAAATTGTTAATGAGGTAGCCTGCCAATGCGAGCCTATGATCAAGGCTTTCGCTGATTCCATTTTAACTAGATTTCTAGCTGCATCCTCCTGGAACTCCATCGGCTAACTACAGAGTCAGCTGGCCAGTCTAACTCGGCAGTCGCCCATAGCTTCCCATTCGAGTTTCACTAGACTCTTATCTTTTCCACTAAGTACATCTCCAAAATTAAGCACATCTTCATTTGCACATAAGTCACTATGTGACTGACACCTTTTGTTCAAAACTTCTACGATACCGAGTATCTCTCAACACTAACTTTCCTGTGATACAAGTCGTAATACGACTAACACCTTTTTCTTATAACGTGGGATGTAGATCAAAACATGTCCCAATCAATAGAACAATACGTCATCTATGGGACTAACAGGTCCATCACACTACCAACATGTCTACTATGGTACTGATACCCGACATTAATCCAAACCACCATCGGAACCATCATCCATGGTTATACACATCCATCCCTGGTATCACTCTATCAGTGAGTATCATCTATCCATGGTTAATAACCATCCATGAATATAACCCTTCTATGGGCATAATCCATCCAGGCACATCATCTACCATGAGATATTATATCCGTAGGAACAACACTCGAATGAATCACTATGTGACTGTGGCAACAATATCAAGTCATAAATATACCCCGACCCCTAGCAAGACTTAGGGCCCATGACTTACTAAGCGGAAGACCAACGTCCAACGTGATCAAGTCTACCTCGCCTTCCATCCCTTCACCCCAAGGGTGATTCAGTCAAGCTCTAAGGCGGTCGAACCGTGTCTAACGAAGCTAGCACCACCCCCATGGGGTAAAATAGTATCTAGCTCTGCACATCAATGCACATCAAGTGTGCGAAATAGCCGTGAGAGCGCTCTCCTGCGCGTAGCATGTGAGGGACCCACTCCTCAACGGCAACCCTACAGGACCAAGTCTCCGTATGTTCATATCGAGGCTCTCACGGTCTCAATCATCAATATCACGTGAGGGACGCACCCATACCACGTCTCAATATAATCAATGACTTAGTCACATACGTCTCAGTGCCAAAGTCCTCATGAACTCTTAAGGTTGCATACTTTATTAAAAATCCTTCAAACTTCCATCACAAGGGTGGGTAGGTTAAAATACCCTTCAAAGAACAAAATGTACCCACAACCCTTACAAAGTCTCCCCTTTTCCCGACTTTTCCTTACCATTTCTTAGCCTAACTTTTCGTAGAAGACCCTGCATCATCACCAAAATTGAAGAAGTTGTCAGGGCATGTCGTCGACGTGTGCCCCAACACTCCACAAGTCAGACAGGGTATTATTCCCGGTCCCCCAATGTAAGGACAGTTAGTCCTCTCCTTCCCGTGTCCGTGAAGTCCACAAATAGGGCAAATAACCTCAGGGGGGTAGGGGCAGAAAATGCAGTTGTGCCCCTCTTGATTGCACAATTCGCACATATACCCAAGCGCTATCTCCCCTACGGATTCTCCTATCATTGGGATATCTCCCATATTCTCTTCTGGAAAAGGGGCTGGAATCACTTCGACATCCTCAGGTGATCCTACTTGTACGTCTACATTAACTTCCACAACGCGGTCTGGCCTGCTGGAATTGTTGGAAGAAGAAATCAGATCCATAGGACAGCTAGGGGTTCCCTTGTCCCACAACTTTGTATACTTTACGTTGCTCGACATATCTGTATCACAACAACAGAAGCATATCAATGACAACCGCAGTTCTAATCAAACTAATCTTTGTTTTGGAGAATTTTCCTGTGTATCATCTAATGTCTCTTGTTTGGAAAAATTGCCAGATAAACATCTTGTGTTTCTTGTCCTTGGGGAAATTTTTCCTAAGTATCAAGTATCATTTCTCAATTTGGATAAATCCTGATGTTTTCCTGTTCTCGGGGAAAACCTCCCTAAGTATCAAGTAACATTTCTCAATTCGAGGAAATCTTGATGTTTTCTTGTTCCGGGGAAATATCTCCTATTTGTTATGTTTGATTTCCATCTTATAGTGATTGTACTTCCCTTACTATCATTCCTTTTTCGTCAAGTGTTCTTAGATTGAATGTTTTAGTCTGAGTCTAATGAAGTAAATTAATCCGGCCCCCGTGCAGCGGACTCCGAAGAGTCGGTCAGTTGGGATTCTTATCTGTCAGTGAAACATGATACCGTCTTAATCTTACTTCGAAAGATTCATCCTCCATTTCGCTCTGATACCAACTGTAACGCCCTGCCCTTTTTCACTCGCCGAAAATCAGAGTCTATTTTTTTCTTTGAATAAAAGAGTGAGAGAGAGCGGGACGCCATGACTCGAGCTAAGTCCGAGCTTCCAAAGCTCGACCCTTCATTGGCCAACAATACATGTGAGTGGGCCAAGCCCACTAAAACGGTTCACACGTACTCAAGTGAACATGCAGAATAAATCATAGATGCAGAAATATAATAGAATAATAATTCTATTCTATTTTAGATAGCAAGGAGGTCCATCACTTAACAATAATTATCTTACGTTAATATATCCAAAATTAACATTCAAACCATAGCAAATAATCTACGTTATTACAGTCCCACGAACTAATTACTCAAACACATTATCCATGAGTAATTAAACAAAATGGAACTTAATCATCCAAGCTCCTAAGCTTGGCTTTGATTTCGTTCCTCGCTTTGTCCATTTTCTATGTCACCATCTAAGGTAGAAGTAGGGCGTTAGACAACGTGCCCAGTAGGTATTCCAATTAGGGTCAAACATATGGGTTAGTATAAAAATCCAGATATAATACATCATGTCGTATTTGTAAAACATCGTATCCAAAACAGTGTATGATAATAGAGATCAATCATATAGAAAAAACCAGAAATACTGCATGATAATAGAGATCATAATCATGCTGATACAATGCCATGTCATGGGTGTCATATGCCATGAGTCCTACCCATCATCTATGTTTAGGGTTTACGATTTAGGGTTTAAGCATTTATGGTTTTAGGGTTTAGGGTTTTAGAGTTTAGGATTTTAGGGTTTGGGGTTTTAGGCTTTTAGGGTATAGGGTTTAGGGTTTTACCGGTTTTAGGATTTAGGGTTTAGATTTTATGGTTTAGGTTTTAGGGCTTAGGGCTTTAGGGTTTTCGGATTTTAGGGTTTTAGGGTTAGGGTTTAGGCTTTAGGGTCGAGGATTTTATGGTTTGGTTTTGGCTTTAGGGTTTTGGGTTTTTGGGTTTTAGAGTTTCGGGTTGTAGGGTTAAGGGTTGTAGGGTTTAGGGTTTTAGGGTTTAGAGTTTAAAGGATTTTGTGTTTTAGGGTTTAGGTTTTAGGGTATTAGGGTTTTATGGTTTTAGGATTTTAGGGTTTTACGGTTTAGGGTTTTAAGCGTTTTCAGTTTTAGGGTTTAGGTTTTAGGGTTTTTGGGATTTAGGGTTTGGTTTAGGGTTTTGGGTTTAGGGTTTCGGGATAGGGTTTACGGTTTTATGGTCTTAGGGGTTTAGGGTTTAGGGTTTAGGGTTTAATGTTTAGGTTTTAGGGTTAACGGTTTTAGGGTTTTAGGGTTTTTGGGGTTTAGGGTTAAGCATTTAGGGTTTAGGGTGTAATGGCCCGAAATTTTTAAAGCAATAAATATGTGGTTATTATTTATTTTTAATGGTGGAAATGGGAAATTTGATGGAATAAATAGTAAATGGACAAAATTTGGACAAAGGCCTAACTAGGGCCCAATGGATTATGGATTGGATTTAAGTTTACTTAAAGGGTCAATGGTGGTCAGTTGGGCCAAGGATGGTCAAATTGGGCCCAATACCCAATTGGGACCCAATGGATCAAGATGATGTAAGCTTTAAGGTAAATGGGCAAGATGAGAATGTAATTGGGCCATGGGCCCAATGGTGATCCAATTAGAATAAATTGAATGGGTCTAAATTACCTAAGTTAATTTGAAATTGACCAAGGTGATATGGTCCAATGGGACCCACCTCCACCTCACCAAGTGAGCTGGCGTGTGGACCCAAGGT
>CM023539.1:69570556-69599926 GCA_013350335.1 Chimonanthus salicifolius | reverse complement strand
TAGTGCTGGACATGTCTGAATATGATATTATATTCGGTATGGATTGGTTGGCTAAGTTTCATGCCAACATCGACTATTATCGTCGAAGAGTGACATTTAAGTCACCCTAGGGCAAGCAATAAGTAGTCCGTGCAGATAAACAAAGTGGATTGCAGGAAGGGTTAAACCACATGGTATTGAATAATATCACCATAAATAAAGCTCCAGTCACTGAACTTCCAGCAATTGTACAAGAATTCGTGGATGTATTTCCAAAGGAACTCCCTGGTTTACCACCTATGAGGGAGATCAACTTCGAGATCAAATTGTACCCTGGCACAGCACCAGTGTCGTTACCACACTATCGGATGGCACCAGCAGAGATGTCGGAGCTAAAGAAGCAGATTGATGAACTGCTTATGCTGGGTTGCATCCGAAACAGTACATCATCATGGGGAGCACCAGTGCTGTTTGTGAAGAAAAAAGACGGTTCACTACGGATGTGCGTGGACTACTGGAAGCTGAATCAGCTAACAGTCTGGAACAAGTACCCTCTACCCAGAATTGAGATTTATTCGATCAATTGAAGGGTTCTAGCCATTTTTCAAGTGATTTGATGTCTGGTTATCATCAAATCCGACTTAGGGAGGAAGATATAGAAAAGACCGCCTTCCGGACGCGGTATGGACTATACGAGTTTGTAGTCATGTCATTTGGACTCATAAATGCGTCGGCAGTGTTCATGGATTTGATGAACAGAATCTTCCGTCCCTATTTGGATCAATTTGTAATCGTATTCATTGACGATATTCTGATATATTCCAAGAGTCAGGAAGAACATGCAGAGCACTTACGGATAGTTTTGAATATTTTGAGGAAAAATAAGCTATATACCAAGGCCAGTAAATGTGAATTCTGGCTATCCGAGGTCAATTTCTTGGGACATGTGATATCTGAGGGAGGTATAGCCGTGGATCCGGCTAAGGTGGAAGCAGTGAAAGATTGGAAAGTGCCCAAGAATGTAACTGAAATTCGTAGCTTCTTGGGATTGGCTGGTTATTATAGAAGATTTATCATGGATTTTTCCAAAATTGCATCTCCATTGACTCAACTCACTCAGAAGGGAGTCAAGTACGAGTGGACAAATCTATGTAATCAAAGGTTTGAAGAGCTGAAGACAAGACTTACCACTACCCCTATTTTAATTTTGCCGGTAAATGGCAAGTGTTTCGAGGTATATTGCGATGTCTCGGGAGAGGGACTGGGTTGTACCCTCAGTCAGAGTAATTGTGTGGTGGCGTATGGTTCAAGGCAGTTAAAAATACATGAACGTCTTTACCCCACACATGAATTGGAATTAGCTGCAGTGGTTTTCGCCCTCAAGAGTTGGAGACACTACCTCTACGGTGAGAAATTTGAGGTATTTTCTGATCATAAGAGCTTAAAATATCTTTTTGATCAGAAGGAGCTCAACCTCAGGCAACGAAGATGTATGGAGTATCTGGCGGATTATGAGCTTGCACTTAGATATCATCCAGGCAAGGCGAACAAGGTAGCGGATGCCCTCAGCCGTATACCACATGCATCCGTGGCATGTTTGATCAGATCGGAATGGGAGATGTTGTAACGCCCGCCCCTTTTCACGGAAAATCAGAGTCTATTTTTTTTTTTTAAGTGACAAAGGGCGCGGACGTCACGACGCGAGTTAAGTCCGAGCTTCTAAAGCCCGGCCCTTAACTGGCCAACCCTACGCGTGCGTGGAGCCAAGTCCACGAGTACGGTTCACGCGTAGATGTAAGCTCAAGGAATATTACTTCTCAGTGCGGAATTAACAACAAAGACTATCCTACAGATTTGAGATAGCAAGGAAGATAACATTCATTTAAATTTCTATAATACCTCAAAACCATAATGTCCATAATAAAATCCCAAAACATAGCCAGTAATCTAATTTATTACATTCCGACAAGCTATGCTACTCAAATTACATTTTTCCAACATAAACTTAAACAACATAATGAATCCGCCTTCCCAAGCTCCTGAGCTTGACTCCCGTCCTGTCCTTCCGTTCCGCCATCTCCTGCATCGTCGGCTAGGGTAGAAGTAGGGCGTTAGACCACGCGCCCAGTAGGACTCCGAGTAGGGCTAGCACATGGATTAGTAATAACAAAGCATATAGAAGATATTATCTCAAAATTATGCCATTTGGTACAATGTAATGCAATGGTGTTTTATGTCATGAATCCCACCCATCAATCTCATCCTCAACTCTAGAATGTCCCTTTTTCCAACCATCCATAGTATTCCAAATAGAATCCATACCATCATCGTACCATGACCCTCTTGATGCAAAAGCCTCATCAAGATGCGATCCACACTAGGCATCCCCCCCTTGATGGAAGAACCATCATCAAGGTACAATAATAAATACAACATCCCCCTTGATGGAAAAGCATCATCAAGGTATCATAATACATATGTAAAATGTCCCCATGCTGTTTATCGGTCGCCCCGACGGAGCATGGACTCCGGTTTCATTTCATCATTTCCCTGTCATATCCCTCCCATGCCAGCATGAGATGTAGATGCCATGTGCCATGTAAATATATGTAGTTCAATAGTAACACAAAAACCCATCTTAAAACAATTACTTGATTATCAAATAAATCAAAGGGAAAAACATCCCATAATATTTAATCCAAAATGCATCTTAAGACATTCACATGATTTCCAAAATAATTTAAAGGAAAACATCACAAGATACATAATCCAAAACTCATCTTAAAGGCAACCACATGCTTTCCAAAATAAATTAAAGAAAACATCACCCAATCCATGGCTTACAAAAATGTAGGAATCCTACCTAATACCGACTTGCGTCCTTTTACATTTTTCCGCTCGACAAACCCGGTCGCCGATCGCGCACCGCCTGCGATGTCCAGTACCTTGTTACACACTAATCATTAGTCCATGTTTCAACCATTTATAAGCCCTTATGAAAAACCGGTCACCATTTAGGTTTTGTGGGTCCCACCTAATCCATTATATATTTTTAAGTACATATGTCTAAAATCAGCCACCCTAGGCTTTATTAACCACTTATAAGGTTATCACATTAGATCCCCTCATTCCATGATCAATCTCCATGGAATTCTTGAACTTGGCATTTAATTACGGTTTTGCCACTACCTCATTTTCCATGGTTAATCACCCATTTATGCATGCATGATTAAGTCCAAAATTGATTTTTAAACTTAGATCCCTAACTTAGGTTCATTTATGACCCACCAAACTATTAAAACTTGTCATCTAATTAATCCAATTCCCATTACTTAATCACATACATACACATTAACCTTAGACTTAAAAATGATCCACCATTAATCCTTCTTTGAGGGTTTTAAATCATGCATCTAAACCATATTCTTAACCCCATTTGAATCATCATTTCATCACCATAGGGTTCAAGGTTCACTTCATCCATGCCTTTCAAGGCTATACACCTCTTTGCATTTTCATCATAACACCATTTTAAAACTTTCCCACATTCATTTACTAAAATTCATTAGTTAAAAATCCTCATTGCCTTCCATTTTTCAAACCCTAATAAATCATACATTACTTACCATGGGGTTTGGCCATGTTACATGGCCGAACCCTATGGTCCTTGACTCAAAAATATTGCATATACCTCTATGTTTGATCACATTAAGCATGTACTATCCTTAGTCCCTTTTATTTTTTCTTAACCCTAATTTTTCTCCATTAGGGTTTTACCCACTTTCTATTCCTTAAACCCTAACTAATTGAACCAAACACCTAATCACCCAATTCCATGCTCAATTTAATAAATTACACAATGCACATACTACATTTACTTATTTATTTTCCCTAACCCTAATTCATCCATTTAGGGTTTCCTCCACCTTCCATTCCTTCCATTTGATAGCTTTAAAATCCATAGCATAAAATTATCTAACCACCATTAAATTCACAAAAATAAATTCCAATTCTTAAACCCTAAAAATTCAAAATTTCCTTATTTAAGAAATACTTACAATCCGTCGTCTCCTCCGATCTCCGTCGCTCCCGTCGGTCTCCGTAGCCTCTTCTCTCCTTCCTCTTGATCTTTGATAGGTCAAGATTCTTTATCAATGGTGCAAATCCCCAACCTTAGGATCAGCCAAGTTAGGGTTTAAATTGAGAGAGGGAGAGGGAGAGGTGATGAGAGAGGAGATGGTAACCTTGACCTTAGAGTAATTTCCCTCCAATTTCTACTTCTTTCTTCTCTCCTTCTCTTCTCTTTTCCTTAGCTCTCTTTCTCTCCTTCACTTGGATGTAGGGGACGACCATGGAGAATGAAAAATGGAGAGTGCACAAATGAAGAGAGGATAAGAAATGAGAAAAGAATCAAAGCTTATCCCCATTTTTTTTTTACATTAATGATCTCACCCACCCTAAGATATTTTTTAGATATTTAATTTGCTTTATGGTGGTGGTTATCTAAACCACCACCAAGCCCCAACGTATTTTATTTTGGGTTTGGGATGGGGTGATTTGGTTTTCACCCTTTGACCCCACTTTGACCACCTCATTTGTATAATTTTTAATCATTTTATATTTAGATATTTTAATTACTTTAATTCCCATTTACTTAAGCCATCATCTTTATAAATCCACCCATGGTTGACCAAATCAACCATGGTGGCCGGCCCCACCAATTATTGGCCCACACGCCACCTCACTTGATGAGGTGGAGGTGGGTCCCACTTGGCCACATCACCATTGTTTAATTCCAAATAACTTAGGTGATTTAAAATCATTGAATTCACTCTAAGTGGATTACCATTGGGCCTATGGCCCAATTACATTTCCATCTAGCCCATTTACCTTAGAGCATAACCATCTTGACCCATTGGGTCCCAAATGGGTATTTGACCCAATTTGACCATTCTTGACCCATTTAAATAAATTTAAATCCAAACCATAGTCTATTGGGCCACACTTGGGCCTTTATCCAAATTTTGGCCCATTTACCATTTACTCCACCAATTTTCCAATTTTCATCCTTAAAATAAATAATATTCCCATTTATATTAATTTTAAAAATTCCGGGCCCTTACAGATGTTGAATACCATCCAAGAGTTTAAACTCTACTATAACAGCTGTGGGACCATATACAATTTGGTCATACAATCTAACATGGTCACCAGGATTGAACAAGAACAAAGGACAGACCCGGAAGTGAAGGACATATGGGCCAAGATGTCTACTGGCACCATTGTACCGGAATGGGAATTACGGCCAGGACAAGGTCTTTTATTCCGGGGAAGAGCATATGTGCCAAAGAGTTGCAGGAAAGAGCTGCTAATTGAGGCACATCACTCCAAGCTCTCTATCCATCCGGGCAGCACCAAAATGTACCATGATCTAAAGAGGCATTATTGGTGGCATGGACTAAAAAGGGATGTGGCGGAATTCGTGGCACATTGTCTAACTTGTCAGCAAGTTAAGACTGAACATCAAAGGCCACCAGGGTTACTCAAACCCTTAGCAGTGCCAGAATGGAAATGGGAACTCATTTCCATGGACTTTGTATCGGGGTTGCCGAGGTCTTCAAAGGGCAATGACGCCATATGGGTCGTAGTCGACCGGCTGACCAAGTCCGCACATTTCATTCCTATCAAGATGACAGATTCATCTGAGATGTTGGGTCGCGGTATATTAGAGAGATCATTCGGCTACATGGCATTCCCTGAACGATAGTACCGGACAGAGATGGCCATTTTACCGGCAGAGTATGGCAAAGATGCAGTCAGCCATGGGGACAGACTTATTGACTAGCACTGCTTTCCATCCACAGATTGATGGACAGTCTGAAAGGACAATACAAACCTTGGAAGACATGCTGAGAGCATGCATGTTAGATTTCAAGGGTGGATGGGAGGACCACTTACCACTGGTAGAGTTCTCGTATAATAACAGCTATCAGGTAAGCCTTCAGATGGCTCCATACGAGGCATTATGGTAGACCGTGTAGGTCGCCGGTATGTTGGACAGAGGCTGGAGTGCCTGCATTGATAGGACCGAAACTAGTCGCAGAGACTACCGCACAAATTAAGTTGATACGTCAACACTTATTGACTACACAGAGTCGGCAGAGGAGTTATGCTGATAAAAGGAGACGGTTTTTGGAATTTGAAGTGGGAGACATGGTATTTTTAAAGGTCTCGCCACAGAAAGGACACATGAGGTTTGGCAAGAAAGGAAAACTGTCGCCAAGATATGTGGGACCATTTTCCATCACAAGAAGGATGGGGGATGTAGCTTACCAGTTAGCTCTTCCTTCGCAGTTAGCAGCTCTACATAATGTGTTTCATGCGTCAATGCTAAGAAAGTATAATCCGGATCCGTCCCATGTTTTGAATGTTCAGGATATTGAAGTACAAAGCGACGTGACGTACGTCGAGAAGCTAGTCAGGATAGTGGAGACCGAACAAAGGGTGTTGCGAAACAGAGCGATTCAGTTTGTAAAAGTGGTATTGGACCGTCATGGTGATGAAGTGGCCACATGGGAACTTGAGTCGGAGATGAGAACAACTCACCCCGAATTATTTATGTAATTTATTTTGAGAATCCTACTTCACTCAATTTTCGGGACGAAAATTTTAAAAAGAGGGTTATATTGTGACACCCCAATTTCTCAATGAAGTGGATAATTGCGAAAATGCTCCTGATGTGTTAAATTAATTATTTTGTGATGTTAAGTAAGGAAATGGTGGGGCCCATTGCTCAAATTAAGATCATATGAGCACATTATGAATGTCAAGTTTGATTGGATGGGTAATGTACATCAATTGGGTCAAAAATGGTTAAATGGGTCAAAGGGCCCAAATGAGACCCAACGGATCTTAATGGATTATTTGACCGTTGTGTGAACTTAAATTAAATGGGGTTAAGCTAATTTGATTGCAAATCAAGTGGAGTAAAAATGGGTAGGCCTGATGCACATGTGAAAAAGAATTACAAATGACCAAAATACCCATAATTGGGTCATGGAGTCAAAAATGGGTCAAGGAGCTAAAGGGGGGCCCAACCGTTGACCACAGCCGACCGTGTGGACCCACAAATGACTTCAATGGTGAGTTAAATCAGGTTAAGTGGAACTGATTTTATTTAATTTGAATTAAAAATGAGTTGACTCAAATGCATTAAATGATTGTCAATTAATGAGGTGAGTTGGACATGTGAGTTGGACATGTCAAAATGGAAGTCAATGGGACTGTAAATCAGTGAGTTAAAAGGGAATAGGAGCAGTTTGGCTCAGTCATAACCACCAAAACAAGTCCCACACGTTGGGGACTTGTTGGGGTGATTTTCATGGTGGGTTTTTAAATGAAATACATGGAAATGGGAGGTGATGCTTGGGGAGTTGAAAGGCTGCATAGGCAGGTACCAAGGGGTGCATTGGATAGCACCCAAGACCCATCCTTTTTGGTAAGAATTGATGAGGGAATGGAGGGGTCTTGGGGGCTGAAGTACTAAAGGAAACAATCACCAAGGTTGGCCGATTTTTACTTTGCAAAGCCAAGAATTTCCATCTCTCTCTCTCCCTCTCTCCAATTCGTTTTTCCTAGCTGGAGTATCAGAGGTCTTTGCACCAGTAGATCAAGCAAAAAACAGCAAAAGAAAGGAAGAAAATAAAAGGGAGAAACCAAGGACCAAAGGCAAGAAGAAAGATTGGAAGTTTGGTAAGTAATTATATGTTATTTTGGTTTAGTAACATGGAACAAATGGGGTGTGTATTGGGCCATGGTTATGGCCGAATACACCAAGGTTTTAACCTTGATTAAGAGAGGTTTTAAAATGGTAAAGATGACCATTGGGTTCGGCCACCATGGAGGGCCGAACCCCATGTAAAAGATTGGTTGGTTTTCATGTTTTGAAACATGGAAACCATGGAGTTTTATGGACTGTTTTTAGATGATTTAAGGTGTATGTTTTAAAAAGGTTAAAACATAAATAAGGAAGTTTGATTTAGACCTAGATGAATGATTAAGAAATTCAAAACCAAAGGTCATAGGCTTCGGCCACCATGGAGGGCCGAACCCCATGCAAATGATGGTTTGGTTTTGATGTGTTTGAAACATATAAACCATGAAGTTGGTGGACTGTTTTTAATGTTTCATTAAGACTCAATTGCATGTTTTAAAGAGGGTTAAAAATATGGATCTGAATGACATAAGGACGGAAGGTATCATGGGTTTAAAACAGTGGTTTAAAACCAATGAGATGGACTATTTGGATCGGCCATCTTGGATGGCCGAATCCCATGAAGTATGAGGGTCATCTAGACAAAGAGATGAACTTATTTGGATGGTGTCTAAGAGGTATAAATGCAGCAATGTTATACTGATATTGTATGTTTAAATAACACCTAAAACATGTTTGAAAGACCAAAACATGGACATAGGGTTCGGCCACCTTGGATGGCCGAACCCCATGTAAGTAATTGATGTGATTTGGTGAAGTTTAATTTACTGTTTTGGTGGATATTTATGCGGCTGAACCATGTATAATTCATGGTCGAGTTAGCATGATTAAACCATGAATAATCATGGGTAATTGATGGATCAATCAGATCAAGAGAACCATTGGGTTCGGCCATGTGCATGGCCGAACCCCATGGGGCTATTTTTGGGATGAATGGACCAAGTTTATGGGTTTTCTTATCTGTGTTAAATGGAAATAAGCTTGCTGATTTTGGTTGGCCAATAGAGGGCTGAATCATGTAGCAATCATAACCAAAAATTATGCATGGATGTTGGAGTTATGGAACCAAGGGAACCATTGGGTTCGGCCATATGTATGGCCGAACCCCATGTACCATTTTATTTGATTGATAAGTTTCTAAGTTATGAAATTTAGTGAACTTAGTATAAAAAAATAACAAATCATAGTTGATGAAGGAAAGTGGGATAAAAACCCATAGGATGTGGTTCGGCCATGTAGTATGCCGAACCCCATCAATGATTATTTGATAGAATTGGGTTAAGTAATAAATGGGATTAAAGGTGATGAATGAAGAACCCCACATGATGTGGATGGGTCGTAGATGGGATTGAATAAGTAAATGATGTTATGACTTACTGATTGATATATGGATAAGGTACCGGAAGTTGAACGACGTGTGAGTCGTGATCGGGTGACGCTAAAGAAAGATCAAGTACTGAAGTGAATCTTCAGTAGGTTTCCTACCTACTTGTAACCACATTTACACCTGTTTTCCTGAAGGGTTTTATGAGATATTGACATACTATTACTTACCATATTTTGAATGATGAATTATGCATTTACAACTGACATACAAAAGCATTGGCATCTCATGCATAGACATGGGATGATGACTGAGGTTCTACAGTGTTGCAATTATGAATTACATCCTCCTTAGGCGATGAGAGTCCCGCCAGGAGGAGTAACATGATGATCATAGTCACAATGGTCTCCTTAGGCGATGAGAGTCCTGCCAGGAGGACTAATATGTGATATGAGTCAACTCAATGATGAAGAGATGGAAGTGTATTGTGATTTACCTTGACGGTGCGAGGCACGTCAAGTGATGGCTATGAATGTACATGATGGGAAAGACTAATTGCATGTGCATACTTCATAGCATTGTTTTACCTATTTTTGATGATCATGTAATATGATATATATGCATGTTTTATATGCTAACATGTGGTAGCCCTGATTCGGAAACCTACTGGGCGCGTTGATCTAACGCCCTAATTCTATCCTCAGAGGAGAATGCAGGTACAAGGAAAGGGAAAGAGAAGGTCGATGACCGGGAGGGGAGCCAAGCCTAAGTGCTCGAATGATGAACAGGATTATTTATCTACTGTCATTTGAATTATATTTTGATGGACATGTAATAAGTAATACTTGCTATGGTTTGATTAGACTATTATCTATGGATGGCTGGTTTAAGTCATTTACCAATTGAGACTGGTACTTGCTATCTTTTCAACCTATTTCCGCAGTTAGTCTAGTTTATTCCGCAAGTCATTGTTTAGTTCCATGTGTGTATTATCTCTCATGGTTTAATCTATGTACACATGGGTGGCCAGTTAAGGGTCGGACTTGGATAGTCCGAACTTAGCTCGCGTCGTGACGCCGCCCACTCTCTTTCACTCTGTGTTTCTTTCAAAAGAAATTTTCAGACTCTGATTTTCAGAAGGGTGAAAAGGGCGGGGCGTTACAGTTTTAGGATTTAAGTTTTAGGGTTTAGGGTTTTAAGATTTTAGGGTTTTAGGGTTTGGGACTTAGGGTTTAGGGTTTAGGGTTTTAGGGCTTTCCGATTTTAGGGTTTTGGGTTTAGGGTTTTAGGGTTTTTTCAATTTTCGGGTTTTAGGGTTTAGGGTTTAGGGCTTAGGGTTTTGGTTTTTTAGGTTTACGATTATAGTGTTTTAGGGTTTAGGGTTTAGTGGTTTGGGTTTAGGGTTTAATGGTTTAGGGTTTTAGGGCTTAGAGTTTTAGGGGTTTTGGGTTTCAAGGTTTAGGATTTAGGGTTTTAGGGTTTAGGGTTTTAAGATTTTAGGGTTTAGGGTTAAGGGTTTAGGATTTAGGTTTTAGCGTTTAGGGCTTTAGGGTATTAGGGTTTAGGGTCTAGAGGTTTAGGGTTTAGCGTTTAGGGCTTTAGGTTTTAAGGTATTAGCGTTTTCAGGTTTAGGCTTTAGGGTTTTAGTTTTTAGGGTTTAGGGTTTAAAGTTTTGGGGTTTAGGGTTTAGGGTTTAGGATTTTTGGATTTTAAGGTTTTAGGGTTTGGGATTTAGGATTTAGGGTTTAGGGTTTTAGTGTTTTCGGTTTTTAGGTTTTAGGGTTTTAGGGTTTTAGGGTTTAGGGTTTTTGGATTTTAGGGTTTTAGCTGGGATTTAGGGTTTAGTGTTTGGGGTTTTAGGATTTTAGGGTTTAGGGTTTAGGGTTTTGCTGTTTTAGGGTTTTAGGGTTTAGCGTTTTGGGGGTTGAGGGTTTTAGGGTTTTAGGGTTTAGGGTTTTAGGGTTTAGGGTCTAGGGTTTTAGGGTTTAGGCTTTAAGTTTTTTAGGGTTTTAGGGTGTTAGGGTTTAGGGGTCTAGGGTTTTAGGGTTTTGGGGTTGTAAGGTTTTAGGGTTTAAGGTTTTAGGCTTTTAGGGGTTTAGGGTTTAGGGTTTACGGTGTAGGGTTTGGGGTTTAGTGTTTAAGGGTTTAGCGTTTAGGGCTTTAGTGTTTAGGATTTAGGGTTTAGGGTTTTGGGGTGTACTTTTTAGGGTTTAGAGTTTAGGGTTATAGGATTTTTGGATTTTTGAGTCAACGGTTTAAGGGTTTAGGGTTTTAGGGGTTTTGGGTTTTAGGGTTATAGGGTTTTATGGTTTTAGGTTTCTAGGGTTTAGGGTGTAGGGCTTAGGGTTTTGGCTTTAAGCGTTTTAGGGTTTCCGGGTTTTAGGGTTTAGGCTTTTAGTGGTTTAGGGTTTTAGGGTTTTGGGGTTTTAGGGTTTTGGGGTTTTAGGGTTTTGGGGTTTAGGTTTTAGGGTTTAGGATTTTAGGGCTTAGGGTTTGGGTTTAGGGTTGTAGGGTTTTAGGTTTGAGGGCTTACTTTAGGGGTTTAGGATTTTTCGATTTTAGGGTTTCGTATTTAGGGTATAGGGTTTATGGATTTAGGGTTTTAGGGTTTAGGGTTTATGGTTTTAGGGTTTTAGTGTTTATGTTTTTAGGGGTTTCGGATTTTAGGATTTAGGGTTTTAAGGTTTTGGGGTTTAGCGTATAGGGTTTTAGGGCTTAGGGTTTAGCATTTAGGGTTTAGAGTTTTGGAGGTTTAGGGTTTAGGGTTTTAGGGTTTTTGTAACGCCCGCCCCTTAACGACGCGAGTTAAGTCCAAACTTCTAAAGCCCGGCCTGTAACTGGCCAACTCTACGGGTGCGTGGAACGGGTCCACGGAGAATGGTTCACTCGTAGAAGTAAGCTCGAGGAAAAAAAATACATTAAAAGCACAATGATAATAGATACTATCCTACCAATTTTTCTAGATATCAAGGAAGATTTCATCATTTAATTACTAAAAAGCCATAACGTCATGTGTCTACAATGAGATCCAAATCATAGCAATACACATTTCCGACAAGCTAAACTATACAAATACACATTTCCCAAAATAAACTTAAACAAAATAATTAGTCCGCCTTCCCAAGCTCCTAAGCTTGGCTTCCGTCCCCTCCTTCTGCTCCGGCATTTCCTGCGTCATCAGCTAGGGTAGAAGTAGGGCGTTAGACCACGTGCCCAGTAGGACTCCGAGTAGGGCTAGCACATGGATTAGTGATAATAAGCATACCAATAACAATATAATAAAACCATATGATGAATGCCATGCCATAGGTGCCTATGTTATGTGTCCCAGCCATCATCTGTATCATCATAGAATGTCATATCCCCCTTGACGGCAAGACCTCGTCAAGGTATCCCCATGCCTGTTCTCGGTCTCCCCGACGGAGCATGGACTCCAGTTATAGCCTATCAGGTTATCCCCATGCCTGTTCTCGGTCGCCCCGACGGAGCATGGACTTCGGTTTGTTTATTTTTTTCCGCCCATGCTATGCATGAGATGTAATGCATTATGCTATGTAATATATTTGGGTCATAGTCTTTACATATTACTCATATCACTAACATATAATTCATAGGTTAACCATATGCCATAAGTACATATAAACCATAATTTCATAAACCATCATATAACCAAACATATAATTTCCAAAAATAAAGTAATAACCATTCACATAGCACCTAATCCATGGCTTACAAGTAGGTAGGAATCCTACCGAATACCGATTCGCGTTCTTCTCTTTCGTTTTCGTCCAATAGTCCGGCTACCGACACGCGTACCGCTCGCGATATCCAATACCCTATTACATACACATAATCAATCCACATTTTAACTATTTCAAAGTCCATTCACATTTCCAAGTCCATATGAAAATCAGTCACTATTTAGTTTTTGTGGGTCCCATTTAATCCATTATATATTTTTAAGTACATGAGTCTAAAATCAGACTCCTAGGCTTTATTAATCACTTATAAGGTTATTACATTAGAGCCCCTAAGTCCATGATCAATCTCCATGGAATTCTTGAATTTGGCCATTAATTACGGTTTTGCCACTACCTCTTTTCCATGATTAATCACTCATTTATCCATGCATGATTAAGTCCAAAATTGATCCATAACTTAGATCTATTAGTGACCTATCAACCATAACATGAACTCATTAAAGATAAGTCCTTAACTTAACCTAATCCCAATCAATTTAAACATATTCATACTCCAATCTAACCCATCAAAAGGCTCATAAATGGGCCATGGGTTCGGCCATACACCATGGCCGAACCCATGGTGTCCTTTTCCCATTTTTTTCTTGGGTCTATTTACATCATTTAGATCCAAAATAAATCCTTCCTTGAGGTGGTTTAAATCACACTTTTAAACCATTACTCTTAACCCCATTTGGATCATTACATTTGATCAACCTTAATTATATTTAAGGTTCATTCAAGCCACCAATATTTCCTTATTGTCTTCATGATCCAAATACTTTTAGATCCACCAAAAACCTCTCCATGGTTTTATTTTTTTAAATCATTATTTCTACCCCTTTCAAAATCACTACATTTATTCATTTAAAACCCTAAACTCATTAACACATTAATCCATCTTTTCTATCCTTTAAACCCATTTAATAACCACCATTACATCACCATAGGGTTCGGCCATACACCATGGCCGAACCAAGGTTCATTCCATCCATGCCTTTTAAGCCATTAAGAATCATCAATATTTCCCATGATTTTTCTCATAAAACCCCTTTAAAATTATCCCCATTTTTATTATTAAAATCTTAAAACCCTAAGTCATCCTCCATGGCTTCCATTTTTCAAAACCCTAAAAAAAATCATACATCACTCACCATGGGGTTCGGCCATATGGCCTTTGACTCCAAAAAAAATGTATATACATCCATGCTTAATCACATTAACCATATAATGTCCTTAATCCCTTTTATTTTTTCTTAACCCTAATTTTTTTCCATTAGGGTTTTGCCCACTTTCCTTTCCTTCCATTTGATAGATTTTTGATCCAAGGCATAAAATCATTTGACACTATTAAATTCACAAAATAAATCCCAAATCTTAAACCCTAAAAATCCAAAATTTCTTGTTTAAGAAATACTCACAATCCGTCGTCACCTCCGACTTCCGCCACTCCCGTCGGCTTCCTTAGCCTCCTTCCTCCTTCCTTTTAATCTTTTGTAGGCCAAGATGCTTGATCAATGGTGACAACCTCCAATCTTAGGATCGGCCATGATAGGGTTCGTTTGAGAGAGGGAAAGGGAAAGATGATGAAAGGGGAGATAATAGACCTTGATCTTTGAGTGATTTTCCTTAATTTTTTTCTTCTTCTCTACCTTGGGTATGAGGGACGGCTAGGAGAGTGTGAAAGATGAGGAGAGTGAAATGAGAGTAAAGGAGATGAAAAGGAAAGAGATAAGATTAATCTCCGTTGGTGCCTTTAATTCCCCCACCAACCAAATGGGATTTTTTTCTTACTTTATGGTGGTGGTTGGGATAACCACCACCCAACGTTTTTTTTTTCTTTGTGTTTAAAAATGAGATGGCTTTTGGTCTTTTATTTGACCATTTGACCATCTCATTTGATTATTTTAATCATTTAATAAATTAACTGATTACCTTAGTTTAATTAATCCCCACCTGATTTAATTCCATTTCTTAACTTCCCTCTATGTATCCACCCATGGTTGACCAAGTCAACCATGGTGGCCGGCCCCACCAACTCTTGGTCCACACGCCACCTCACTTGGTGAGGTGGAGGTTGGTCCCATTTGGTCACACCACCTTAGCCTAATCCAAATTAACTTAGGTGATTTAAATTTCATTAAGCCACTCCAACCAATTGGGTCATCATTGGGGCCATGGCCCAATTACATTCATCCTTACCCATTTATCTTAGGGCTTACATTATCTTAATCCATTGGGTCCCAAGTGGGTATTGGGCCCAATTTGACCACCCTTGGACCAATTGGCCATCATTGACCACTTAAATGATTTTAAAATCCAATCCATGGTCTATTGGGCCATACTTGGGCCTTTGTCCAAGTTTTGGCCCATTTACCATTTATTCCATCAATTTCCCAATTTTCATCCTTAAAATAAATAATATTCACATATTCATTGATTTACAATTTCCGGGCCATTACAATACAATCCTCTTTTGAAATTTTCGTCCCGAAAATTCGAACGAAGTAGAGGTTCAAAACATCTCATACAAAGAGTTCTGGATGAGAGGTTCTCATTTCTGACTCAAGTTCCCAGGTGGCTTCCTCATTGCCATGACGTTCCCATACCACCTTGACCAACTGTATAACGCGGTTTCGCAGCACTCTTTGTTCTCTCCCGATCACCCTGATCGGCTTCTCCACCTACGTCACGTCGCTTTGCACATCGACGTCTTGTACAATCAGGATATGTGAAGGATCATGGTTGTACTTCCTCAACATGGACACATGGAATACATCATGTAATGATGATAACTGCGGAGGGAGCGCCAACTGATAAGCTACCCCCCCCCCCCCAACACCCTCTTCAGGATTGGAAACGGTCCCATAAATCTAGGCGACAGTTTCCCCTTCTTCCCGAATCTCATGTGTCCCTTCCGTGGTGAGACTTTTAAGAACACCAAGTCTCCCAACTCAAATTATAAGAACTTTTCCTCTTGTCGGCGTAACTCTTCTGATGGCTCTGTGCAGTGAGTAGATGTTGCCTTATCAATTTGATCTGCGCCCTGGTCTCTGCAACCAACTCCGGTCCAATCAGAGCAGGCTCACCGGCCTCTGTCCAACACACTGGCGATCTACATGGCCTACCATATAAGGCCTCAAATGGAGCCATCTGGAGGCTTGCCTGGTAACTGTTATTGTAAGAAAACTCCACCAGTGGTAAATGATCCTCCCATCCACCCTTGAAGTCTAGCATGCATGCTCTCAGCATATCCTCCAGTGTCTGTATCGTCCTCTCCGATTGTCCATCAGTCTGTGGATGAAATGCTGTGCTAGTCAATATGTCGGTCCCCATAGCCGACTGCATGCCTTACCATACTCTGCCGGTGAATCGGCCATCTCTGTTGGACACAATAGTTCGGGGAATACCATGTAGTCTGATGATATCCTGGATGTATCGTCGACCCAATGTCTCCGATGAATCTGTCATCTTGATGGGAAGGAAATGCGCAGATTTAGTCAATCGGTCCACTACGACCTATATCGCATCGTTGCCCTTTGATGACCTTGGCAACCCTGATACGAAATCCATAGATATATGCTCCCATTTCCACTCTGGCACTGGTGAGGGTGCGAGTAAACCCGGTGGTTTCTGATGTTCCGCCTTAACCTACTGGCAAGTTAGGTAACGGGTAACAAAATCCGCCACATCTCTCTTGAGTCCCCGCCACCAATAGTGCCTCTTAAGATGATGATACATCTTGGTGTTGCCCGGATGGATAGAGAGCTTGGTTTGGTGTGCTTCAATCAACAACTCTCTTCTGCAGCTCTTAGGCACGTATGTTCTGCCTCAGAACACAAGACCCTATCCTGGTCGTAGTTCCCACTCTGGTACAACCTCACCGGTAGACATCTTAGCCCATATCTCCTCCACCTCTGGATCTGTCCCTTGTTCCCGTTCAATCTCGGAGACCATGTTAGATCGTATGATCAGATTATATATGGTCCCGTGATTATTGAGGTATAATTTGAACTCTCTGATGGTATTCAATACCTCCCATTCTGTCCTGATCAAGCTAGCTACTGTCGCATGTGACATGCGGCTGAGAGCATCCGCCACCTTATTCGCCTTGCAGGGATGATATCGGAGTGCAAAGTCATAATCTGCCAGATATTCCATCCATCAGCGTTGTCTCATGTTGAGTTCCTTCTGATCAAATAAATATTTCAGACTTTTGTGGTCGGAAAACACCTCAAATTTCTCACCATACAGGTAGTGTCTCCAGCTTTTGAGAGCGAAGACCACTGCTGCTAGCTCCAGATCATGAGTGGGATAGTGGCTTTCATGGATTTTCAGGTGCCTTGATCCATACGCTACTGCCCGATTACCTTGACTGAGTGTACACCCCAGTCCCTCTCCTGAGGCATCACAGTACACCTCATAATTTCTGCCTCTTTCCGGTAAAATCAGAATAGGATTAGTTGTAAGCTTCTCCTTCAGCGCCTCAAATCTCTGGTTGCACAGATCCGACCACTCAAATTTGACTCCTTTCTGAGTGAGTCGGGTAAGTGGAGCTGCAATCTTGGAGAAGTCCATGATGAATTTCCTGTAGTAACCGGCCAGTCCCAGAAAACTGCGGATCTCGGTCACATTTGTCGGCACTTTCCACTCCTTCACTGCCACTACCTTAGCCGGGTCCACGGCTATACCTTCCTCCGATATGACATGCCCCAAGAAGTTGACCTTGGATAGCCAAAATTCACACTTATTTGCTTTGGCATATAATTTATTCTTCCTCAAGATGTCCAGGACTATCCGCAGGTGTTCGGCATGTTCCTCCTAACTTTTGGAATAGATCAGGATGTCGTTAATAAATACGATCACAAATTGGTCCAAGTAAGGACGGAATATCCTATTCATCAAGTCCATGAACACAGCCGGTGCATTAGTAAGTCCAAATGGCATGACCACATACTCATATAAGCCATACCGTGTCCTGAAGGCTGTCTTCTCTATGTCCTCCTTTTTGACCCGGATTTGATGATATCCGGACATCAGATCAATCTTGGAGAAGTGAGAGGAACCCCTAAGTTGATCAAATAGATTATCAATCCTGGGTAGGGGATACTTATTCCTGACAGTCAATTGGTTCAATTTCCTGTAATCCACACACATCCGCTGGGTACCATCTTTCTTTTTCACAAATAATACTGGGGCTCCCCATGCTGATGTGCTGTTCCGAATAAAACCCAATCTGAGCAGTTCGTCAATCTGCTTCTTCAACTCAGTCATCTCAGCTGGTACCATCCGGTAATGTGGTAACGATACTGGAGCAGTGCCGGGATATAACTTGATGTCAAAGTTTATCTCCCTCTTGGGTGGCAAACTAGGGAGCTCTGTTGGAAATACCTCGGCAAACTCTACTACTACTGCCGGAAGTTCAGCCCCTGGTGCCGTGTCTAACTTCATGCTGTTCAAGACAAGGTGGTTCAATTCTTCCTACAGTCTTCTAGGAATACCTTGTCTATCAGCGGGCACTATATACCGCTTTCCCTCAGATGACCAAAATATCACCCTACGAAGATGGCAATCAATATGGGCCTGATATGTAGCCAACCAGTCCATACCAAATATAACATCGTACTCAGCCATATCGATTACTAAATAGTTGAACTCGAATCGGAATCCAGCGAGTTCAGTGTTTAATCCAGTGCAGATGAGTCCCAAAGATGTGTCTCCGACGGGGGATACAATGGTAAGTGATGTGGACAGGTTGTGTACTAATGTGCCCGTAGCAGATATGAATGCTCGGACTGTGCATGGGACAGAGATGGATGTGATGATAACTAGAGATTAAGTTCACCCCCTATATGATAGGGTAGATTGAACCTGGTTATGGGGAGTTGCGTAGGCACCCTAGGTTTGTGTGGTGTGCTTGGTGCGTTATCTTTCAGTTAGCATACTTGAGACGTGACTTGTAGCGAGTTCTCGCTCTATGAGATTTTCCAGTATTTGATTCGTGGGTGAGTCAAATGTGAGATAGATCACTCGTTTGAGTGGGTGGAGCACCGTGGCGTGGTCATAGGAGCTGTGGGATACAGATCTCTAGGTTTGGAATCATGTTGGTCTTACTCTCTAAAGTAATTAGAGGTGTTCCTCGGTGGGACCCACATTAGGAGGAGTCCTCACCTTTGAGGCACGTTGGTGATTTTTTTTTTTCTTTTCCTTTCAAGGTGGCTTGAGTACCGTGGTGGAGTCAAGGGGGCTTCAAACTGTGATTGAAGTGAGATCGTTTGAGGGTCCAGTGTTGATGGGAAAAAACTGTATTGTGGGTCTGCCTCCTAGGTTCGTAGGAGGCTCGTGTTTAGAGTACGAGGCCATTGTGTGTGGGCCTCGCTTGTGACCATATAGTTGAAGATAGACTCATTGGAAATTTATGGGCGTCTACCGAGTGAGTTCGGCCGGCTAACTCTGTAGATGGCTGATGAAATTCCATGAGGGGTAGATGGCCTTGGTATGTTTGAGTTATTAAATAGGCCTATTTGGTGCTTTGGATTACGGGGAGTGCCTGAGGGCTGAGCTAGTGGTTGTATGTCTGTTGTAGGACTCCTGCGAGTCCAGTGTTATAGTTAAAGGTGTTTGTGGCTTTGTTAAGGGATTATTTAGGTCAGATGGCAGGGTTGACAGTTAAGACTCAGGTGGGACCGATGTACTGTCCAATTCCAATGTATGAGTGAGCTTGAAGCTCAGCGCCTTGAACATGGCAAGTGAGTGGTTCTTAGCTCTTGACCGGCGTATTGAATGTTTCTAGTGTTCCCCCTCTATTTTTTTCCTTTGAATTTCGCTAGTTGTGGACCAGATCTATGGATTGTGTGTCTTGACCTTTGGAGTTAGTATTGGTGGTCAGTTTACGAGTTTTACAGATGTTAGAGTTCGAAGTCATCTAGGGACGGATTGGTTGTTCTCCCATCAGGTTACCTTGGATTGCTACCGTAAGCGAGTGACAAGTCAGTTCCTCATGGGGATGCTTTCGTCAAGCAGTTTACAGCTCATAGTCCAGACGTGGAGGAGTTCTGCATTTTGGTGACTAGCTTGGGTTGGAGGAGAGTTCGGGGTTAGAGGATTTTGAGATGCCCCACGTGGTCCGAGGGTTCCCGAATGTCCTTCCGGAGAAGCTCCATGGATTGTCGTCTCATCGTAAGGTGGGTTTTGTTATGGATCTTCTCTCTCGATGCGACGCCTGTTTCGATTACTCATTATCGGGTGGTGCCAGTAGGAGTATTAGAGCCGAAGAGTTAGTTCGGGGAGTTGGAGTCTCTTGCCTACGATTGGCCTAGCGCCCTCCTTGGAGTGCACCGGCTTTGTTGACCAAGAAGGGGATGGCTTTATGAGTATATGCTTTCATTACCGGCAGGGGTTTTGGAGTTGGAGAAATAGTTCAAGGAGTTAGAAATCTTTAACTTCATCCGGCCTAACACTTCATCTGGGGGTGCATCGACGTTGTTTGCTAAGAAGAAAGATAGCTCCGTGAGACTGTACATTGACTATCGCCAGTTGAGCAGAGTTCAATGAAGAATAAGTATCCATTGCCAAGGATTGATGATCTGTTTGACCAATTGAGAGGATCTAAGTGCTTCTCCATGATAGATCTTTGTTCGGGTTACCATCAATGAGGGTGCGGGGGTGTGATAATGAGAAGACTGCCTCCCATACTCATTTTGGACTCTTTGAGTTTGAGGTAATGCCGTTTGGGATAACTAATGCCCCTGCGACATTCACTGACCTAATCAAAATGGATAGTCAGACCGTGCCTGGATCGGTTATAGTGGTTTTCATTGATGACATCTTGATATGTTCAGCATCAAAGGAGGATCATGAGCAGCATTTGAAAACCATACTTTGTGTCTTGAGGGATCACAAGCTTTATACGATGTACAACAAGTGTGTGGTTGCCAGGGGCACGTGATGTTAGCTGGCGGTGTGGCCATGGATCCGGCTAAGGATGAAGATGTTCTGAGTTGAGAGCGAACATGGAGTGTGCTTAAAATTTGCAGTTTTTTTAGGTGTTGCGGGGTACTACAGGCGGTTTGTCCAGGATTTCTCCAAGATCGTCATACCCATGACAAGTTTGACCAGCGAGAATGTTCTATTTGTTTGGGACGAAGCTTGTGAGATAGTCTTCTGGAGGCTGAAGGAGAGTATGACTTTCGCTTCATTGTGGATTATGCCAAGAAGAGGCCACGACTATGCGGTTTCCTATGATGCTTCAGGTAATAGTTCTAGTTGTGTTCTGATGTAGGATGGAGAGAGATAATTTATGGTTCGAGATATTTTAAGACCTAAAAAGCTGAAATATCTTAGTTATTACTTGGAGTTAGTGGTTGTGGTATTGCACTCAAGAAGGAGCTGAACATGAGGCAGAGACGGTGGATGGAGTACCTTGGTGACTATGACTTTGTGTTGTCCTACCACTCTGGTAAGACGAACGTAGTTACAGACGCCTTGAATATCATGGTGAGAGGAGCTTTGTCGAGTTTGGTCGGAGGTTATAAGATCCAGATTTTTGCAGCACGGTTGTCTGGCCAGAGTTTTATCATAGAGTTTCGAGAGTTCAATAGATAGATGAGAGGTGCATTGCATTGAGGAGTGTTGTGGTCACTGACAGTTGACCCTTTGGATGGATTGTGAGACAAGATAGTGGTTTGACCTTTCAGGGTAGGCTTTTCGTTCCCATGGAAGGGCAGTGCCGCGAGGAGGTATTACGGCATTTCCATCACTCTAGATTTGTTGTGCGTCCGGGACGTGCAAGGATGTGTCTTGAATTGCTTCAGCAGTTCTAGTGGAGATGCATGAAGAGGTCAGTGGCTGAGTTTGTGACCCATTATTTTGACTTGCCATGAGGTCAAGATAAAGCACTTGGGAATCGGTGATAAATTGCAGTCTTTTCGATCCTTAAATGGAAGTAGGTCATATTATTATGGATTTCGTGACTGGATTGCCAAAGTCACCTCGAAGACATGATGCAATATGGATCATAGTGGATCAATTGACTAAGTTGGCCCAGTTTGTTGGCCTGAAAATGACAGATTCTCTTGAGACTTTGAGTCGGCTATATTTGGCAGAGATTGTCAGACTGTATGGTGTACTTATGTCGATTATTTCAGATTGGGACCCGAAACTTGTTTCTCAGATCCGACGAAGCTTCTTGAAAGAGTTGGACAGTGTTCCATCCATAGACAGACAACCAGTAGGAGTGGACCATTTAGATCTTAGAGGATATACTCTGAGTTTGTGTTTTTTATCGTGGCAGTAATTTGGAGAGTTGGTTACACTTGGTTGAGTTCGTCTACAACAACATATACCAGGCTAGTATCAAAATGACTCTGTATGGGCCTTGTAGGTCAGACCGTGCAAATCACCCTTTTTGTGGGCCGAGATCAGTGATACAGTGATGTCAGCACCAGACATGGTCAAGGAGATTATTGATCAAACAGAGGTTTGACTGCCCAGAGTCGGCAGAGCAGTTATATTAGCCGTCAGATAAGGGAACTCGAGTTTGTATTCGAGATTGTGTTTTCCTTCGAGTTCGGCCCGTCATGGGACTCAGACGTTTGGGTGCTAAGGCAAGCTGTCGCCTCGATATATTGGTCCATTTGAGGTACTAGAGAGGATCGGGGAAGTGGCCTACAGATTTGTACTCCCTCCGCGTCTCACCTGAGTACACAATGTCTTCCATGTTTCAATGCTGTAGAAGTATCATCAGGATTCGTCGTATGTGCTTAACTGGGAAGACGTGGGACTCAACGAGGACGTTACCTACAAAGAAAGACCAGTGTGGATCGAGGATTCTAGAGAGCAAATGCTTCGTGGTAAGACTATCCATCTTGTTTTAGCGGTTTGCAATGCAAGGGCAGAGAGACTTCTATTTGGGAGAATGAGGCAATGTTGTGGAAGAAGTTCTTTGCCTTGTTTGAGACTAGAGGTATGAGTTCAATTTGAAATTCAAGGACGAATTTCCTTAAAGGGGTAGTGTTGTAATGACCCGACTCAATATTTCGGGGTTCTAGGTAGTTTTGGGGATCTCTGAGTTGTACTTGACGCTTTGGAAGCATTGGGGGTGGTGTGGGCTCCGTGGTGGGCCCTAGTTTGCTTCATTTCGAGTTCGGGAACTCGAATGATTTTTTTGGTAATTTTTCTAATTACAGTGTACTATGTCATGAAAAATATTTAAAATCACACATTTTCTCACTCGACGTTTGACATTCAAGATTTTTTTTCAGGTTCTCGACTTTAATGTATTTTTTTTCTTCCTTGAAAAGAAATCCAAAAAAAAAAGGGATTTAAAATCCTTGAACCCTTATCCCTTCTCTAAGACCCTAGACATACCAACCCTCTCAAATCCCTAAACCCTAGCCTCTTCTTAAGACCCCTCCCCGCGGCACTGTAGCGTTCCAGCTACTGTGAACCGCCTCACCTCCCTCTCTCGGTCATCTTCACCATCTTCTCTCTCCCTCTCTGCACTTCTTGTTCTTCTCCTCCTTCTCCCCTTGGCCAATTTGTGCAACTGTTGGTCGTCGCCCCGAGCCACCTTCTCATGCTCTTCTGTTGCCGCTCCTCCTTCCACTCTGCCACCCAGATCTCGCAATCATTCCCGGCGGCGAAGCCCTCCTTCCTTTCCTTGTATCTGTCGTCGTCGCCATTCCTCATGTCAAAAACCCATCTCAGGTTTGCACCCCCTTTCGTTTTCCCAACTTCCCTTTTTCTTCCCTCTCGGGTTTTCCTTGTTTTACTTCCTTGATTTTCCGTGATTTTCCCTTTTTCCTGGTTTTCTATTTCCCTGATTTTTTTTCTCTTTTCCCTTTTTTGACTCAGTTGAGTGACTGAGTCAACTCGGGCGACCCTCTGAGCCAACTCAGTTGGGCACTGGGTTGATCCAGCCCACAGACTGTAACACCCCGGATTTTCAAGTTATAAATATTTATGGAAATTACCCATTTAAATTGTGAATTAATGGATATGAACCTTAGATGGGTAAGGTATTGGGTCAATTACCCAATTAATACCCAACGGATTGTGGATATGGGTCAATTGAAATAAATGGGTGAGACTTATTTAATTGGGTCAAGGTTGTCAATTAGGTCAAATGCCCAATTGGGACCCAATGGGTCATGGTTGACTTAGTTGACCACCAAGTGAGTTCAAGCTTAATTAAATTAGGGCTGAATTAAGTTGGAAATGGAATCAAGTAATTGAGTTGATTTTAAGTGAGTTAACTAGAGTTGATTTAAAGATATGAGTTGAGTTAAGGAGGCGAGTTGAATGGGAAATTAATGGGACTTCCATCTTAAGTGAGTGGAGTGGGAAGATGAAGAGTTTTGTTGTTTCAAACGACACCTTCAAGGGTTACACGTTGGAATGTTGGGAGTTTCATTTCATGGGAATGAAACTCCATAGGAAGCTTTAATGAGGGAGGTGAAGAGCCATGGTGGTTACAAAGGGGTATCACCAAAGGACACCACCCTTGGCCAACCCTCATTGATCAAGACAAGGAAGTTGGAGGGTTTTGATGTTACACAACACATGTCCAAGTGTACACGTTGGAACATGGAGGGTTTCCATCAAGGGTCATATGGTGGGGAGTTTCATCTCATGGGATGAAACCCCAAAATAAGTATCAATGAGGAGGTGAAAGGTCATGGGAGTTACAAAAGGGCATCAACCCAAAGGACACCACCCTTGGCCGACCACTCTCATAGAACAAGACTTGGAGTCTCATCTCACTCTCTCCCTCTCTCACTCAAGGCCGACCACTCTCATTGAACAAAGGAGAGAACACTTAGAGTTTTTATCTTAAATCTCCTCTCTCTCTCCCTCTCTCAAACCTATACCTCTTGGCCGAACCACTCCTAGAGATTTTATCAAGATCAATCTCGGCCAAGGATCAAGAAGGAAGGGAGAAGAGGCTAAGGAAGGAAAGGAGCAAGAAGGAGTGAAAGAAACAGAGGAGTCCTGGAATCGGTAAGTACTCAATGAGATTTTATTAAGTAAGATGGTCAAGGAACATGACCGAACCCTAATCTTGTTGTGGCTAAGGACTTATGCATTACCATATGGGAAATGGTGGATGGCCAAGGAACATGGTTTGGCCATTGCATGGCGAAACCCTAAATTGTATATACAAGAACCATCAAGGACCAAAAAGGGGTTGGATGAGGTTTGGCCATGATGTATGGCTGAACCCCATCAAAAGATCAATCATGGATGAATCATACATGTTAAGGAAAATAATGAACCATAGGGTTCGGCCATGTTGTATGGCCGAATCCCATGGAAAGGTATTAAGGATTTTAAATGGGTCTAAATGATGTAAAGGGTGGAGAACCATGGACCATGGGTTCGGCTATGATGTATGGCCGAACCCCATCAAAGATTATGATCATGGTTATTTGATTTATGAGAGAAAGTGATGAACCATAGGGTTCGGCCATGTTGTATGGCTGAACCCCATGGGAAAGGTTATTAATGATTTTAAAAAGATTTTAAATGGATGTATTGTTGATGGACTTAGATGCAATTGGATCATGAAAATAATGGAAGTCATGTTGTTGGACTGTGAGTTGTAAATAATGACCTAAGGGTATGATTAAACTTCCCCATGGAGGGACTTGATTTATGGACTTAATGTGGTAAAGGATTTAAAGAAAGGATGAAAATGGGACACCATGGGTTCGGCCATGTAGTATGGCCGAACCCCGTGAACCATTTTAATGGGTCATTCATGGATCTATCATGTGTAGGTGAATGGATTATCAAGTTAAGGAGTGGAAGGAAATAATGGCTAAATGGTAAAATAAAGGACCATGGGTTCGGCCATGGTGTATGGCCGAACCCCATGGATCATGTTTTGGTTTTAGACATGCATAAATGGCCTAAGTGAATGATTGAATCATAAAAAATGTTTTATGGATTTAGGGCTTCCATTAATGTAAAACTAATGGAATGATGTTGGGACTTAAGTTATGCATATATAAGCTAAGTGAGTAGCCATGGAAAGATTAATGGCAAAGAGGTAAATATTGGTGAAAATGATGGACCATGGGTTCGGCCATGGTGTATGGCCGAACCCCATGGGGAATGTGTTTGTGGACTTATGGTGTTATTAAGGTTAAATGATTAACTTATATGTGTTTGGTTTAATGAATCAAAGATGGAATGATCTTGAACCCACAATGGTTAGAATGCTCAAGGATCAAAAAGAGGGACCAAAACCAAGTGAGTGAGGTTCGGCCATGTTATATGGCCGAACCCCACTAAGTTATGTTTATGGACTTAAACGTGGTTGGAAATCAAAGGGGTCATTGGTTTTTGATTTATTGATATGTTACAAGGTAACGGGACCTTACAAGCGGTGTACGATTGGTGATCGGTTTTCGGACAAAAATGCAAGGACACGATAGTTGATCATTGGTAGGATTCCTACCTCATTGATACCATGGAATATGTATGATGGTTTTAATTCATATTTTGATGAGTTATTTTGTATAAGTGATATGTTTTAAAGTATGGAACTTTAAATGCTATGATTTGTATTATTAATAGCATATTGCCATTTGCATCTCATGCATGGCATGGGAGGGATGAAATGTGACCGGAGTCCACGCTCTGTCGGGGCGTCCATAAGGCAGCCTGTGGGGGATACCTTGATGAGGAATATTCCATCAAGAGGAAGAGCTTGATGTGCATTATCCCATCAAGAGGCAACCGGAGGCCACACTCCGTCGGGGCATCCGTAAGGCAACTGTGGGGATACCTTGATGATAAGGTTTCCATCAAGAGGATACTATGTGTTTTGGTGATATGGGTGATGGGTGGGACTCATGGCATACGGCACCCATGGCATGGCATTGTATCAGCATGATTATGATCTCTATTATCATGCACTATTTCTGGTTTTATCTGTATGACTGGATCTCTATTATCATACACTGTTTTGGATACGATGTTTTACATATACGATATGATGTATTACATCTGGATTTTTATACTAACCCATGTGTTTGACCCTAATTGGAATACCTACTGGGCGCGTTGTCTAACGCCCTACTTCTACCCTAGTTGATGACACAGGAATTGAAAGGAACGATGAACGTGATCGGAGCCAAGCTTAGGAGCTTGGATGTTTTAGTTCTATTTTGTTTAAGTTACTCATGGAAAATGTATTTGAGTAATTAGTTCGTGGGACTGTAATAATGTAGATTATTTGCTATGGTTTGGAATGTTAATTTCGGATATTTTAACATATGATATTTATGATTAAGTGATGGACATCCTTGCTATCTAAAATGGAATAGAATTGTTATTCTATTATATTTCCGCATTTATGTTTTATTCCGCATGTTAACTAGAGTACGTGTGAACCGTTTTAGTGGACTTGGTCCACGCACACGTATGGTTGGCCAGTTAAGTGTCGGGCTTTGGAAGTTCGGACTTAGCTCGCGTCGTGACGTCCCGCTCTTTCTCACTCTTTATTCAAAGAAAAAAATAGACTCTGATTTTCGGCATAGTGAAAAAGGGCGGGGCGTTACATAGACTCGATTGCAGTTGGCCCAGTCCAGGGCCAGACTCGATCTCGGCCCAGCCAGGCCCAAACCCATTTCAGGCCAGTTTTGGCAAAAATTCTTGGGTCCAATCCTAGATCTGACTCAGCCAAACCTGGCCCAGTCCATTTCTAGCGGACCTGACCCGTTTTTCGACCCAGCCTATTTTATGGCCCGTTTTTCGACCTAGCCCATTTCGGACCATTTTGGGCCCAACCTAGTTTTAGGCCCGTTTCTGTCAGACCTCATTTTAGCCCGTTTTACCATGATTGTTTATTCGTTCTTCCCCGTTTTACCAGATTGAACTCCCTCCAAGCCGCTTGATTATTTTACTCGCTTCAGTTTTCGACTCCACACACAAGTGAGGGGACTTATCACCCTTTTAGCATGTATTCACATCTATTTTAACCCTTAATCTTGGACATGGAGTGACTTGAGTGGGACCTTTTGTTTATTAAGCCATTCAGTAAGGGAACTGTTGAATGAAACTGTGGCAAAGGCCCCATTTGGGTGTACTCATGTCAACTCTATGCGATTAATGAGAATTTTTGATCGGATAAATGGATATTGAACAGGATGTTGACACTTTGGTAATATAGTATGTATTTAAGTATAATGTGTAAATGAATTTGTGAAGATAATAAGATATGTGTTGGACATCGAATGCAATGCTTGGAACTTAATGACAACATGTTGTGTGTTTATTTATAACTTGCAACAAATTTATGCTGAGAGTATGATACGTGTTGGATATTGAATATGATACTTGGAAGGTGTTAATGATACTGCAACGCCTGCCCCATTTTCACCGAATTCAGAGTCTACTTTTTTTTTTTTTGAATTAAATAAAAGTGACAACGGGCGCGGACGTCACGACGCGAGTTAAGTCCGAGCTTCTAAAGCCCGGCCCTTAACTGGCCAACCCCACGCGTGCGCGGAACGAAGTCCACGAGTACGGTTCACGCGTAGGAAGTAAGCTCGCGGAATGTAATTACATGCGGAACATTATAATAGATACTATCCTACCGGTTTTAGATAGAAGGGAAGATACATCATTAAACTACTAAGATACCCCAATGTTCATAATTATGTCTCAAAAATGATAACGTACAGATTATAATCCAGACCATAGCAAGAAATCCAAAATTATTACAATTCGACAAGCTAAGCTACTTAAGTAACAACTTTTCCAAAATAAAACTTTGATAAATAAAGTAGCCGCTTTCCCAAGCTCCTAAGCTTGACTTCCGTCACGTCCACCATTTCCTCCGTCTCCTTGCGTCATCAGCTAGGGTAGAAGTAGGGCGTTAGACAACGCGCCCAGTAGGACTCAGAATAGGGCTAGCACATGGATTAGTAATAACAAGCATACTGGTAGCAATATAATAAAACATATGATGAATACCATGCCATGGGTGCCTATGTCATGTATCCCACCCATCATCCACATCATCATAAATGTTATATCCCCCTTGACGGCAAATCCTCGTCAAGGTGCCCCCGGTTATAGCATAACAGGCTATCCCCATGTCTGTTCTCGGTCGCCTCGACGGAGCATGGACTCCGGTCATAGCATACAAGTTATCCCCATGTCTGTTCTCGGTCGCCCCGACAGAACATGGACTCCGGTTCCTTTATTTTCCCGCCCATGCCATGCATGAGATGTAAGTGCATTATGCTAGGTAATATATATATGTATAATTCATATCCATAATATAGGATAGGAACATAATTCATATTCATAATATAAGATCCATAGGATAGGAATATAATCCATAGCATTTAAAATACCATCCATAGCGTTAAAACATTATCCATAAAATAAACCATATGATTACCGAAATGAAATACGGAGACCATCATATACATATACTCCACGGCTTACAAAAAGGTAGGAATCCTACCGAATACTGATAACGTCCTTTTTCGTTTTCGTCCGATAATCCCGGTCGCCGTTCGCGTACCATTGCGATG
>CM023539.1:69554851-69570456 GCA_013350335.1 Chimonanthus salicifolius | reverse complement strand
AAAAACCCATAGGATGTGGTTCGGCCATGTAGTATGGCCGAACCCCATCAATGATATTTGATAGAATTGGGTTAAGTAATAAATGGGATTAAAGGTGATGAATGAAGAAGCCCACATGATGTGGATGGGTCGTAGATGGATTGAATAGTAAATGATGTTATGATTACTGATTGATATATGGATAAGGTACCGGAAGTTTGAACGAAGTGCCGAGCGGCGTGATCGGGTGACGCTAAAGAAAGATCAAGTACTGAAGTGAATCTTCAGTAGGTTTCCTACCTACTTGGAACCACATTACACCGTTTCCTGAAGGTTTATGAGATATTGACAGTTACTATACTTACCATATTTTGGGATATGAGAATTATGGCATTTACAACTGACATACAAAAGCATTGGCATCTCATGCATAGACATGGGATTATGACTGAGTTCTACAGTGTTGCAATTTGAGTTAGTCCTCCTTAGGCGATGAGAGTCCCTCCTGGAGGAGTAGCATTGAGATCATAGTCACAATGGTCTCCTTAGGCGATGAAGGTCCCGCAAGGAGGACTAATATGTGATATGAGTCAACTCAATGATGAAGAGATGGAACTGTATTGTGATTACCTTAACCGGTGCGAGGCACGTCAAGTATGGCTACGAATGTACATGATGGGAGAGACTCATGCATGTGCATACTTCATAGCATTGTTTTACCTGTTTTGATGATCCATGTATATGATTATATGCTGTTTTATATGCTAAAATGTGGTAGCCCTGATTGGGAAACTACTGGGGCGCGTTGATCTAACACCCTAATTCTATCCTCAGAGGAGAATGCAGGTACAAGAAAGGGAAGGAAGAGAAGGTCAATGACCGGGAGGGGAGCCAAGCCTAAGTGTGAATGATGAACAGGATTATTTATCTCTGTCATTTGAATTATATTTTGATGGACATGTAATAATTAATTACTTACTATGGTTTGATTAGACTATTATCTATGGATGCTGGTTTAGTCATTTACCAATGAGACTGGTACTTGCTATCTTTTTCAAACTATTCCGCAGTATCTAGTTATTCCGAAAGTCATGTTTAGTTCCATATGTGTATTATCTCTCATGGTTTAGTCGATGTACACATGGGTGGCCAGTAAGGGTCCGGACTTGGAAGTCCGAACTTAGTCGCATGTGACGCCGCCCAGCTCTCTTTCACTCTGTGTTTCTTTCAAAAGAAATTTTCAGACTCTAATTTTCAGAAGGGTGAAAAGGGCGGGGCGTTACAGTTTTAGGATTTAAGTTTTAGGGTTTAGGGTTTTAAGATTTTAGGGTTTTAGGGTTTTAGGGCTTTCCGATTTTAGGGTTTTGGGTTTAGGGTTTTAGGGTTTTTTCGATTTTTGGGTTTTAGGGTTTAGGGTTTTAAGGGTTTCGGGTTTTAGGGTTTAGGGTTTTAGGGTTTAGGGTTTAGGGCTTAGGGTTTAGGGTTTTAGGGTTTAGGGTTTAGGGCTTAGGGTTTTGGTTTTTTGGGTTTACGATTATAGTGTTTTAGGGTTTAGGGTTTAGTGGTTTGGGTTTAGGGTGTAATGGTTTAGGGTTTTAGGGCTTAGGTTTTAGGGTTTTGGGTTTAAGGTTTAGGATTTAGGGTTTTAGGGTTTAGGGTTTTAAGATTTTAGGGTTTAGGGTTTAGGTTTTAGCGTTTAGGGCTTTAGGGTATTAGGGCTTAGGGTCTAGAGTTTAGGGTTTAGGGTTTAGCGTTTAGGGCTTTAGGGTTTTAAGTTATTAGGGTTTTAAGGTTTAGGCTTTAGGGTTTTAGTTTTTAGGGTTTAGGGTTTTAGAGTTTTGGGGTTTAGGGTTTAGGGTTTAGGACTTTTGGATTTTAAGGTTTTAGGGTTTGGAATTTAGGATTTAGGGTCTAGGGTTTTAGTGTTTTCGGGTTTTAGGTTTTAGGGTTTAAGGTTTTAGCATTTTAGGGTTTAGGGTTTTTGGATTTTAGGGTTTTAGCTGGGATTTAGGGTTTAGTGTTTGGGGTTTTAGGATTTTAGGGTTTAGGGTTTAGGGTTTTGTGTTTAGGGTTTTAGGTTTAGCGTTTTGGGGGTTGAGGGTTTTAGGGTTATAGGGTTTTAGGGTTTTAGGGTTTTAGGGTTTAGGGTCTAGGGTTTTAGGGTTTAGGCTTTAAGTTTTTTAGGGTTTTAGGGTTTTAGGGTTAGGGGTTTAGGGTTTTAGGGCTTTGGGGTTGTATGGTTTTAGGGTTTAAGGTTTTAGGTTTTTAGGGGTTTAGGGTTTAGGGTTTACGGTGTAGGGTTTGGGGTTTAGTGTTTAAGGGTTTAGCGTTTAGGGCTTTAGTGTTTAGGATTTAGGGTTTAGGGTTTTGGGGTGTACTTTTTAGGGTTTAGGGTTTAGGGTTTAGGGTTATAGGATTTTTGGATTTTAGAGTCAACGGTTTAAAGGTTTAGGGTTTTAGGGGTTTTGGGTTTTAGGGTTATAGGGTTTTATGGTTTTAGGTTTCTAGGGTTTAGGGTGTAGGGCTTAGGGTTTAGGCTTTAAGCGTTTTAGGGTTTTCGGTTTTAGGGTTTAGGGTTTAGTGGTTAGGGTTTTAGGGTTTTGGGGTTGTAGGGTTTTTGGGTTTAGGTTTTAGGGGTTTAGGATTTTAGGGCTTAGGGTTTGGGTTTAGGGTTGTAGGGTTTTAGGGTTTGGGCTTACTTTAGGGGTTTAGGATTTTTCGATTTTAGGGTTTGGTATTTAGGGTATAGGGTTTATGGATTTAGGGTTTTAGGGTTTAGGGTTTATGGTTTTAGGGTTTTAGTGTTTATGTTTTTAAGGGTTTCGGGTTTTAGGATTTAGGATTTTAAGGTTTTAGGGTTTAGCGTATAGGGTTTTAGGGCTTAGGGTTTAGCGTTTAGGGTTTAGAGTTTTGGAGGTTTAGGGTTTAGGGTTTTAGGGTTTTTGTAACGCCCGCCCCTTAACGACGCGAGTTAAGTCCGAGCTTCTAAAGCCCGGCCTTTAACTGGCCAACCCTACGGGTGCGTGGAATGGGTCCTTGGAGAATGGTTCACTCGTAGAAGTAAGCTCGAGGAAAAAAAATACATTAAAAGCAGAATGATAATAGATACTATCCTACCAATTTTTCTAGATAGCAGGAAGAGTTTCATCATTTAATTACTAAAAAGCCATAACGTACATGTGTCTACATGAGATCCAATCATAGCAATAAGTCTAAAATATTACATTTTCGACAAGCTAACTATACAAATACACATTTCCCAAAAATAAACTTAACAAATAATTAGTCCGCCTTCCCAAGCTCCTAAGCTTGGCTTCCGTCCCTCCTCTACTCCGTCATTTCTTGCTCATCAGCTAGGTAGAAGTAGGGCGTTTAGACCACACGCCCAGTAGGACTCCGAGTAGGGCTAGCACATGGGATTAGTGATAACAAGCATACCAATAACAATAGAATAAAATCATATGATGAATGCCATGCCATAGGTGCCTATGTCATGTGTCCCAGCCATCATCTGTATCACCATAAATGTCATATCCCCCTTGACGGCAAGACCTCGTCAAGGTATCCCCATGCTGTTCTCGGTCGCCCCAACGTAGCATGGACTCCGGTTATAGCCTATCGATTATCCCCAATGCCGGTTCTCGGTCGCCCCGACGGAGCATGGACTTCGGTTTGTTTATTTTTTGTCCGCCCATAGCCATGCATGAGATGTAATGCATTATGCTATGTATATATTGGGGTCATAGTCTTTACATATTACTCATATCACTAACATATAATTCATACGTTAACCATATGCCATAATACATATAAACCATAATTTCATAAAGCCATCATATAACCAACAGATAATTTCCAAAAATAAAGTAATAACCATTCACATAGCACTAATCCATGGCTTACAAGTAGGTAGAATCCTAACGAATACCGACTCGCGTTCTTCTCTTTCGTTTTCGTCCGATATTGTCCGGCTACCGACACGCGTACCGCTCGCGATATCCAAGTACCCTATTACATACACATATCAGTCCCATTTTAACTATTTCAAAGTCCATTCACATTTCCAAGTCATATGAAAATCAGTCACTATTTAGTTTTTTGTGGGTCCCATTTAATCATTATATATTTTTAAGTACATGAGTCTACAATCAGACTCCTAGGCTTTATTAATCACTATAAGGTTATTAACATTAGAGCCCCTAAGTTCCATGATCAATCTCCATGGAATTCTTGAATTTGGCCATTAATTACGGTTTTGCCACTACCTCTTTTCCATAATTAATCACTCATTTATCCATGCATGATTAAGTCCAAAATTGATCCATAACTTAGATCTATTATGACCTATCAACCATAACATGAACTCATTAAAGAATAAAGTCCTTAATTAACCTAATCCCAATCAATTTAAACACATTCATACTCCAATCTAACCCATCAAAAGGCTCATAAATGGGCCATGGGTTCGGCCATACACCATGGCCGAACCCATGGTGTCCTTTTCCCATTTTTTTCTTGGGTCTATTTACATCATTTAGATCCAAATAATCCTTCCTTGAGGTGGTTTAAATCACACTTTTAAACCATTACTCTTAACCCCATTTGGATCATTACATTTGGTCAACCTTAATTATATTTAAGGTTCATTCAAGCCACCAATATTTCCTTATTGTCTTAATGATCCAAATACTTTTAGATCCACCAAAAACCTCTCCATGGTTTTATTTTTTTAAATCATTATTTCTACCCCTTTCAAAATCACTACATTTATTCATTTAAAACCCTAAACTCATTAACACATTAATCCATCTTTTCTATCCTTTAAACCCATTTAATAACCACCATTACATCACCATAGGGTTCGGCCATAAACCATGGCCGAACCAAGGTTCATTCCATCCATGCCTTTTAAGCCATTAAGAATCATCAATATTTCCCATGATTTTTCTCATAAAACCCCTTTAAAATTATCCCCATTTTTATCATTAAAATCTTAAAACCCTAAGCCATCCTCCATGGCTTCCATTTTTCAAAACCCTAAAAAAAATCATACATCACTCACCATGGGGTTCGGCCATGCTACATGGCCGAACCCTATGGCCTTTGACTCCAAAAAAAATGTATAAACATCCATGCTTAATCACATTAACCATATAATGTCCTTAATCCCTTTTATTTTTTCTTAACCCTAATTTTTTCCATTAGGGTTTTGCCCACTTTCCTTTCCTTCCATTTGATAGATTTTTTATCCAAGGCATAAAATCATTTGACCACTATTAAATTCACAAAATAAATCCCAAATCTTAAACCCTAAAAATCCAAAATTTCTTGTTTAAGAAATACTCACAATCCGTCGTCTCCTCCGACTTCCGCCACTCCCGTCGGCTTCCTTAGCCTCCTTCCTCCTTCCTTTTGATCTTTGGTAGGCCAAGATGCTTGATCAATGGTGACAACCTCCAATCTTAGGATCGGCCATGATAGTGTTTGTTTGAGAGAGGGAAAGGGAAAGATGATGAAAGGGGAGATAATAGACCTTGATCTTAGAGTGATTTTCCTTAATTTTTTTCTTCTTCTCTACCTTGGGTATAAGGGACGGCTAGGAGAGTGTGAAAGATGAGGAGAGTGAAATGAAAGTAAAGGAGATGAAAAGGAAAGAGATAAGATTAATCTCCTTTGGTGCCTTTAATTCCCCCACCAACCAAATGGGATTTTTTTCTTACTTTATGGTGGTGGTTGGGATAACCACCACCCAACGTTTTTTTTTTTTCTTTGTGTTTAAAAATGAGATGGCTTTTGGTCTTTTATTTGACCATTTGACCATCTCATTTGATTATTTTAATCATTTAATAAATTAACTAATTACCTTAGTTTAATTAATCCCCACCTAATTTAATTCCATTTCTTAACTTCCCTCTATGTATCCACCCATGGTTGACCAAGTCAACCATGGTGGTCGGCCCCACCAACTCTTGGTCCACACGCCACCTCACTTGGTGAGGTGGAGGTTGGTCCCATTTGGTCACACCACCTTAGCCTAATCCAAATTAACTTAGGTGATTTAAATTTCATTAAGCCACTCCAACCAATTGGGTCATCATTGGGCCCATGGCCCAATTACATTCATCCTTACCCATTTATCTTAGGGCTTACATTATCTTAATCCATTGGGTCCCAAGTGGGTATTGGGCCCAATTTGACCACCCTTGGCCTAATTGGCCATCATTGACCACTTAAATGATTTTAAAATCCAATCCATGGTCTATTGGGCCATACTTAGGCCTTTGTCCAAGTTTTGGCCCATTTACCATTTATTCCATCAATTTCCCAATTTTCGTCCTTAAAATAAATAATATTCACATATTCATTGATTTACAATTTCCGGGCCATTACAATACAATCCTCTTTTGAAATTTTCGTCTCGAAAATTCGAACGAAGTAGAGGTTCAAGTATTCTGGATGAGAGGTTCTCATTTCTGACTCAAGTTCCCAGGTGGCTTCCTCATTGCCATGACGTTCCCATACCACCTTGACCAGCTGAATAGCGCGGTTTCGCAGCACTCTTTGTTCTCTCCCGATCACCTTGATCGGCTTCTTCACATACGTCACGTCGCTTTGCACATCGACGTCTTGTACACTCAGGATATGTGAAGGATCATGGTTGTACTTCCTCAACATGGACACATGGAATACATCATGTAATGATAATAACTGTGGAGGGAGCGCCAACTGATAAGCTACACCCCCCCCCCCACCCTCTTCAGGATTGGAAAGGGTCCCACAAATCTAGGGGACAGTTTCCCCTTCTTCCCGAATCTCATGTGTCCCTTCCGTGGTGATACTTTTAAGAACACCAAGTCTCCCACCTCAAATTCGAAGAACCTTCTCCTCTTGTCGGCGTAACTCTTCTGACGGCTCTGTGCAGTGAGTAGATGTTGCCTTATCAATTTGATCTGCGCCGTGGTCTCTGCAACCAACTTCGGTCCAATCAGAGCAGGTTCACCGGCCTCTTCCCAACACACTGGCGATCTACATGGCCTACCATACAAGGCCTCAAATGGAGCCATCTGGAGGCTTGCCTGGTAACTGTTATTGTAAGAAAACTCCACCAGTGGTAAATGATCCTCCCATCCACCCTTGAAGTCTAGCATGCATGCTCTCAGCATATCCTCCAGTGTTTGTATCGTCCTCTCCGATTGTCCATCAGTCTGTGGATGAAATGCTGTGCTAGTCAATATGTCGGTCCCCATAGCCGACTGCATGCCCTGCCATACTCTGCCGGTGAATCGGCCATCTCTGTTGGACACAATAGTCCGGGGAATACCATGTAGTCTGCTGATATCCCGGATGTACCGTCGACCCAATGTCTCTGATGAATCTGTCATCTTGATGGGAAGGAAATGCGCAGATTTAGTCAACCGGTCCACTACGACCCATATTGCATCGTTGCCCTTTGATGACCTTGGCAACCCTGATACGAAATCCATAGATATATGCTCCCATTTCCACTCCGACACTGGTAAGGGTGCGAGTAAACCCGGTGGTTTCTGATGTTCCGCCTTAACCTACTGGCAAGTTAGGCAACTGGTAACAAAATCCGCCACATCTCTCTTGAGTCCCCACCACCAATAGTGCTTCTTAAGATCATGATACATCTTGGTGTTGCCCGGATGGATAGAGAGCTTGGTTTGGTGTGCTTCAATCAACAACTCTTTTCTGCAGCTCTTAGGCACTTATGTTCTGCCTCGGAACACAAGACCCTATCCTGGTCGTAGTTCCCACTCTGGTACAACCTCACCGGTAGACATCTTAACCCATATCTCCTCCACCTCTAGATTTGTCCGTTGTTCCCATTCAATCGCGGAGACCATGTTAGATCGTATGATCATATTATATATGGTCCCGTGATTATTGAGGTATAATTTGAACTCTCTGATGGTATTCAATACCTCCCATTCTGTCCTGATCAAGCTAGCTACTGTCGCATGTGACATGCGGCTGAGAGCATCCGCCACCTTATTCACCTTGCCGGGATGATATCGGAGTGCAAAGTCATAATCTGCCAGATATTCCATCCATCAGCGTTGTCTCATGTTGAGTTCCTTCTGATCAAATAAATATTTCAGACTTTTGTGGTCGAAAAACACCTCAAATTTCTCACCATATAGGTAGTGTCTCCAGCTTTTGAGAGCGAAGACCACTGCTGCTAGCTCCAGATCATGAGTGGGATAGTGTCGTTCATGGATTTTCAGGTGCCTTGATCCGTACGCTACTGCGCTATTACCTTGACTGAGTGTACACACCAGTCCCTCTCCTGAGGCATCACAGTACACCTCATAATTTCTGCCTCTTTCTGGTAAAATCAGAATAGGATCGGTTGTAAGCTTCTCCTTCAGCGCTTCAAATCTCCGATTGCACAGATCCGACCACTCAAATTTGACTCCTTTCTGAGTGAGTCGGGTAAGTGGAGCTGCAATCTTGGAGAAGTCCATGATGAATTTCCTGTAGTAACCGGCCGATCCCAGAAAACTGCGGATCTCGGTCACATTTGTTGGCACTTTCCACTCCTTCACTGCCACTACCTTAGCCGGGTCCACGGCTATACCTTCCTCCGATATGACATGCCCCAAGAAGTTGACCTTGGATAGCCAAAATTCACACTTACGTGCTTTGGCATATAATTTATTCTTCCTCAAGATGTCCAGGACTATCCGCAGGTGTTCGGCATGTTCCTCCTGACTTTTGGAATAGATCAGGATGTCGTCAATAAATACGATCACAAATTGGTCCAAGTAAGGACGAAATATCCTATTCATCAAGTCCATGAACACAGCCGGTGCATTAGTAAGTCCAAATGGCATGACCGCATACTCATATAAGCCATACCGTGTCCTGAAGGCTGTCTTCTCTATGTCCTCCTCTTTGACCCGGATTTGATGATATCCGGACATCAGATCAATCTTGGAGAAGTGAGAGGAACCCCTAAGTTGATCAAATAGATCATCAATCCTGGGTCGGGGATACTTATTCCTGACAGTCAATTGGTTCAATTTCCTGTAATCCACACACATCCGCTGGGTACCATCTTTCTTTTTCACAAATAATACTGGGGCTCCCCATGTTGATGTGCTGTTCCGAATAAAACCCAATCTGAGCAGTTCGTCAATCTGCTTCTTCAAGTCAGTCATCTCAGCTGGTGCCATCCGGTAATGTGGTAACGATACTGGAGCAGTGCCGGGATATAACTTGATCTCAAAGTTTATCTTCCTCTTGGGTGGCAAACCAGGGAGCTCTGTTGGAAATACCTCGGCAAACTCTGCTACTACCGCCGGAAGTTCAGCCCCTGGTGCCCTGTCTAACTTAATGCTGTTCAAGACAAGGTGGTTCAATTCTTCCTGCAGTCTTCTAGGAATACCTTGTCTATCAGCGGGCACTATATACCGCTTTCCCTCAGGTGACCAAAATATCACCCTACGAAGATGGCAATCAATATGGGCCTGATATGTAGTCAACCACTCCATACCAAATATAACATCGTACTCAGCCATATCGATTACTAAATAGTTGAACTCGAATCGGAATCCAGCGAGTTCAGTGTTTAATCCAGTGCAGATGAGTCCCAAAGACGTGTCTCCGACGGGGGATACAATGGTAAGTGATGTGGACAGGTTGTGTACTAATGTGCCCGTAGCAGATATGAATGCTCGGACTGTGCATGGGACAGAGATGGATGTGATGATAACTAGAGATTAAGTTCACCCCCTGTATGATAGGGTAGATTGAACCTAGTTATGGGGAGTTGCGTAGGCACCCTAGGTTTGTGTGGTGTGCTTGGTGCGTTATCTTTCAGTTAGCATACTTGAGATGTGACTTGTAGCGAGTTCTCGTTCTATGAGACTTTCCAGTATTTGATTCGTGGGTGAGTCAAATGTGAGATAGATCACTCGTTTGAGTGGGTGGAGCACCATGGCGTGGTCACAGGAGCTGTGGGATACAGATCTCTAGGTTTGGAATCATGTTGGTCTTACTCTCTAAAGTAATTAGAGGTGTTCCTCAGTGGGACCCACATTTGGAGGAGTCCTCACCTTTGAGGCACGTTGGTGATTTTTTTTTCTTTTCCTTTCAAGGTGGCTTGAGTACCGTGGTGGAGTCAAGGGGGCTTCAAACTGTGATTGAAGTGAGATCGTTCGAGGGTCCAGTGTTGATGGGAAAAAACTGTATTGTGGGTCTGCCTCCTAGGTTCATAGGAGGCTCGTGTTTAGAGTACGAGGCCATTGTATGTGGGCCTCGCTTGTGACCATATAGTATGAAGATAGACTCATTGGAAATTTATGGGCGTCTGCCGAGTGAGTTCGGCTGGCTAACTCTGTAGATGGCCGATGAAATTCCATGAGGGGTAGATGGCCTTGGTATGTTTGAGTTATTAAATAGGCCCATTTGGTGCTTTGGATTACGGGGAGTGCCTGAGGGCTGAGCTAGTGGTTGTATGTCTATTGTAGGACTCCCGCGAGTCCAGTGTTATAGTTAAAGGTGTTTGTGGCTTTGTTAAGGGATTATTTAGGTCAGACTGGCAGGGTTGACCGTTGAGACTCAGGTGGGACCGACGTACTGTCCAATTCCAATGTATGAGTGAGTTTGAAGCTCAGCGCCTTGAACATGGCAAGTGAGTGTTTCTTAGCTCTTGACCGGTGTATTGAATGTTTCTAGTGTTCCCCCTCTATTTTTTTTCCTTGAATTTCGCTAATTGTGGACCAGATCTATGGATCGTGTGTCTTGACCTTTGGAGTTAGTATTGGTGGTCAGTTTACGAGTTTTACAGATGTTAGAGTTCGAAGTCATCTAGGGACGGATTGGTTGTTCTCCCATCAGGTTACCTTGGATTGTTACCGTAAGCGAGTGACAAGTCAGTTCCTCGTGGGGATGCTTTCGTCAAGCAGTTTACACCTCATAGTCCAGACATGGAGGAGTTCTGCATTTTGGTGACTAGCCTGGGTTGGAGGAGAGTTCGGGGTTAGAGGATGTTGAGATGCCCCGCGTGGTCCGAGGGTTCCCGGATGTCCTTCCGGAGAAGCTCCATGGATTGTCGTCTCATCGTAAGGTGGGTTTTGTTATGGATCTTCTCTCTCGATGCGACTCCTGTTTTGATTACTCATTATCGGGTGGTGCTAGTAGGAGTATTAGAGCCGAAGAGTTAGTTCGGGGAGTTGGAGTCTCTTGCCTACGATTGGCCCAGCGCCCTCCTTGGAGTGCACCGGCTTTGTTGACCAAGAAGGGGATGGCTTTATGAGTATATGCTTTCATTACCGGCAGGGGTTTTGGAGTTGGAGAAATAGTTCAAGGAGTTAGAAATCCTTAACTTCATCCGGCCTAGCACTTCATCTGGGGGTGCACCGGAGTTGTTTGCTAAGAAGAAAGATAGCTCCGTGAGACTGTGCATTGACTATCGGCAGTTGAACAGAGTTCAATGAAGAATAAGTATCCATTGCCAAGGATTGATGATCTGTTTAACCAATTGAGAGGATCTAAGTGCTTCTCCAAGATAGATCTTTGTTCGGGTTACCATCAATGAGGGTGAGGGGGTGTGATAATGAGAAAACTGCCTCCCATACTCGTTTTGGACTCTTTGAGTTTGAGGTAATGCCGTTTGGGATAACTAATGCCCCTGTGACATTCACTGACCTAATCAAAATGGATAGTCAAACCGTGCCTGGATCGGTTATAGTGGTTTTCATTGACGACATCTTGATATGTTCAGCATCAAAGGAGGATCATGAGCAGTATTTGAAAACCATACTTTGTGTCTTGAGGGATCACAAGCTTTATGCGATGTACAACAAGTGTGTGGTTGCCAGGGGCACGTGATGTTAGCTGGCGGTGCGGCCATGGATCCAGCTAAGGATGAAGATGTTCTGAGTTGAGAGCGAACATGGAGTGTGCTTAAAATTTGCAGCTTTTTTGGGTGTTGCGGGGTACTACCGGCGGTTTGTCCAGGATTTCTCCAAGATCGTCATACCCATGACAAGTTTGACCAGTGAGAATGTTCTATTTGTTTGGGACGAAGCTTGTGAGATAGTCTTCTGGAGGCTGAAGGAGAGTCTGACTTTCGCTTCATTGTGGATTATGCCAAGAAAAGGCCACGACTATGCGATTTCCTACGATGCTTCAGGTAATAGTTCTAGTTGTGTTCTGATGTAGGATGGAGAGAGATAATTTATGGTTCGAGATATTTTAAGACCTAAAAAGCTGAAATATACTAGTTATTACTTGGAGTTAGTGGCTGTGGTATTGCACTCAAGAAGGAGCTGAACATGAGGCAGAGACGGTGGATGGAGTACCTTGGTGACTATGACTTTGTGTTGTCTTACCACTCCGGTAAGACGAACGTAGTTACCGACGCCTTGAATATCATGGTGAGAGGAGCTTTGTCGAGTCTGGTCGGAGGTTATAAGATCCAGATTTTTGCAGCACGGTTGTCTGGCCAGAGTTTTATCATAGAGTTTCGAGAGTTCAATAGATAGATGAGAGGTGCAATGCATTGAGGAGTGATGTGGTCACTGACAGTTGACCCTTTGGATGGATTGTGGGACAAGATAGTGGTTTGACCTTTCAGGGTAGGCTTTTCGTACCCATGGAAGGGCAGTGCCGCGAAGAGGTATTACGGCACTTCCATCACTCTAGATTTGTTGTGCGTCCGGGACGTGCAAGGATGTGTCTTGAATTGCTTCAGCAGTTCTAGTGGAGATGCATGAAGAGGTCAGTGGTTGAGTTTGTGACCCATTATTTTGACTTGCCATGAGGTCAAGATAAAGCGCTTGGGAACCGGTGATAAATTGAAGTCTTTTCGATCCTTAAGTGGAAGTAGGTCATATTATTATGGATTTCGTGACTGGATTGCCAAAGTCACCTCGAAGACATGATGCAATATGGATCATAGTGGATCAATTAACTAAGTTGGCCCGGTTTGTTGGCATGAAAATGACAGATTCTCTTGAGACTTAGAGTCGGCTATTTTTGGCAGAGATTGTCAAACTGTATGGTGTACTTATGTCGATTATTTCAGATTGGGACCCGAAACTTGTTTCTCAGATCCGGCAAAGCTTGTTGAAAGAGTTGGACAGTGTTCCATCCATAGACAGACAACCAGTAGGAGTGGACCATTTAGATCTTAGAGGATATACTCCGAGTTTGTGTTTTTGATCGTGGCAGTAGTTTGGAGAGTTGGTTACACTTGGTTGAGTTCGTCTACAACAACAGATACCAGGCTAGTATCAAAATGACTCTGTATGGGCCTTGTAGGTCAGACCGTGCAAATCACCCCTTTTGTGGGCCGAGATCAGTGATACAGTGATGTCAGCACCAGACATGGTCAAGGAGATTACTGATCAAACAGAGGTTTGACTGCCTAGAGTCGGCAGAGCAGTTATATTGACCATCAGATAAGGGAACTCGAGTTTGTATTCGAGATCGTGTTTTCCTTCGAGTTCGGCCCGTCATGGGACTCAGAGGTTTGGGCGCTAAGACAAGCTGTCGCCTCGATATATTGGTCCATTTGAGGTACTAGAGAGGATCGGGGAAGTGGCCTACAGATTTGTACTCCCTCCGCGTCTCACCTGAGTACACAATGTCTTCCATGTTTCAATGCTGTAGAAGCATCATCAGGATTCGTCGTATGTGCTTAACTGGGAAGACGTGGGACTCAACGAGGACGTTACCTACAAAGAAGGACCAGTGTGGATCGAGGATTCTAGAGAGCAAATGCTTTGTGGTAAGACTATCCATCTTGTTTTAGCGGTTTGCAATGCAAGGGCAGAGAGACTTCTATTTGGGAGAATGAGGCAACGTTGTGGAAGAAGTTCTTTGCCTTGTTTGAGACTAGAGGTATGAGTTCAATTTGAAATTCAAGGACGAATTTCCTTAAAGGGGTAGTGTTGTAATGACCCGACTCAATATTTCGGGGTTCTAGGTAGTTTTGGGGATCTCTGAGTTGTACTTGACGCTTTAGAAGCATTGGGGGTGGTGTGGGCTCCGTGGTGGGCCCTAGTGTGCTTCATTTCGAGTTCGGGAACTAGAATGATTTTTTTGGTAATTTTTTTAATTACAGTGTACTATGTCATGAAAAATATTTAAAATCACACATTTTTTCGCTCGACGTTTGACATTCAAGATTTTTTTTTCGGGTTCTCGACTTTAATGTATTTTTTTTTCTTCCTTGAAAAGAAATCCAAAAAAAAAAAGGGATTTAAAATCCTTGAACCCTTATCCCTTCTCTAAGACCCTAGACATACCAACCCTCTCAAATCCCTAAACCCTAGCCTCTTCTTAAGACCCCTCATCGCGGCACTGTAGCGTTCCAGCTACAGTGAACCGCCGCACCTCCCTCTCTCGGTCATCTTCACCATCTTCTCTCTCCCTCTCTGCACTTCTTGTTCTTCTCCTCCTTCTCCCCTTGGCCAATTCGTGCAACTGTTGGTCGTCGCCCTGAGCCACCTTCTCATGCTCTTCTGTTGCGCTCCTCCTTCCACTCTGCCACCCAGATCTTGCAATCAGCCCCGGCGGTGAAGCCCTCCTTCATTTCCTTGTATCTGTCGTCGTCGCCGTTCCTCATGTCGAAAACCCATCTCAAGTTTGCACCCCCTTTCGTTTTCCCAACTTCCCTTTTTCTTCCCTCTCGGGTTTTCCTTGTTTTTCTTCCTTGATTTTCCGTGATTTTCTCTTTTTCCTGGTTTTCTATTACCCTGATTTTTTTTCTCTTTTCCCTTTTTTGACTCAGTTGAGTGACTGAGTCAACTCGGGCGACCCTCTGAGCCAACTCGGTTGGGCACTTGGTTGATCCAGCCCACAAACTGTAACACCCCGATTTTCAAGTTATAAATATTATGGAAATTACCCATTTAAATTGTGAATTAATGATATAACCTTAGATGGGTAGGTGTTGGGTCAATTGGCCCCAATTAATACCCAACGGATTGTGGATATGGTTCAATTGAAATAAATGGGTGAGATTTATTTAATTGGGTCCAGGTTGTCAATTATGTCAAATGCCCAATTGGGACCCAATGGGTCATGGTTGACTAGTTGACCACCAAGTGAGCTCAAGCTTAATTAAATTAGGGCTGAATTAAGTTGGAAATGGAATCAAGTAATTGAGTGATTTTAAGTGAGTTAACTAGAGTTGATTTAAAGATATGAGTTGAGTTAAGGAGGCGAGTTGAATGGGAAATTAATGGGACTTCCATCTTAAGTGAGTGGAGTGGGAAGATGAAGAGTTTTGTTGTTTCAAACGACACCTTCAAGGGTTACACGTTGGAATGTTGGGAGTTTCATTCATGGGATGAAACTCCAAAGGAAGCTTTAATGAGGAGGTGAAGAGCCATGGTGGTTACAAAGGGGTATCACCAAAGGACACCACCCTTGGCCAACCCTCATTGATCAAGACAAGGAAGTTGGAGGGTTTTGATGTTACACAACACATGTCCAAGTGTACACGTTGGAACATGGAGGGTTTCCATCAAGGGTCATATGGTGGGGAGTTTCATCCATGGGATGAAACCCCAAAATAAGTATCAATGAGGAGGTGAAAGGTCATGGGAGTTACAAAAGGGCATCAACCCAAAGGACACCACCCTTGG
>CM023539.1:69520495-69554751 GCA_013350335.1 Chimonanthus salicifolius | reverse complement strand
TTGGGGTTTATGGTTATAGGGTTTTAGAGTTTAGGGTTTGGGGTTTTATGGTTTACGGTTTTTGGGCTTTAGTGTTTTAGGGTTTAGGGTTTTTGGGGTTGAGTGTTTTAAGTTTAGGGTTTTTGGGTTTATTGTATAGGGTTTAGGGTTTAGGTTACAGGGTTTTAGGGTTTAGGGTTTTAGGGTATTAGAGTTTAGCATTTTAGGGTTTAGGGTTTAGGGTTTTAGGGTTTAGGGTTATAGGTTTTCAGGGGTTTAGGGTTTTATGGTTTTAGGGTATAGCATTTTAGGGTTTAGGGTTTAGGGTTTTAGTGTTTATGCTTTTGAGCTTTGAGGGTTTAGGGTTTTTTGGTTTAGGGTTTTATGGGTTTAGAGTTTTAGGGTTTTATGGGTTTAGGGTTTAGGGTTATGGGTTTAGGATTTAGGGTTGACGGTTTTAGGGCTTTAGGGGTTTAGGGGTTTAGGATTTAGGATTTAGGGTTTTACGGTTTTAGGTCTTACGGTTTAGGGTTTTAGCATTTAGGGATAAGGCGTTTAGGTTTAGGGGTTTATGGTTTTAGGGTTTTAAAGTTTAGGGTTTAGGATTTTTTGGTTTAGGGTTTTTGGGGTTTAGTGTGTTAGGGTTTAGGTTCCAGTGTTTTAGGGGTTTAGGGTTTACGTTTGGTTTAGGATTAGTGTTTAGTGTTTTAGGGTTTAGGCTTTTAGGGTTAAAGGGTTTTAGGCATTTAGGGTTTTGGATTTGGGGTTGAGGGTTTTAGGGTTTTAGGGTTTAAGGTTTAGTGTATTAGGCGTTTAGGGTTTTAGGGGTTTAGATTTTTAGGATTTTTGGTTAGGGTTTAGGGTTTACTGTTTTAGAGTTTTAGGGATTATGGTTTTAGGATTGTAGGGTTTATGGTATAGGGTTTAGGGTTTTAAGGTTTTAGAGTTTAGGGTTTAGGATTTAGGGTTTAGGTTACAGTGTTTAGGGAAAGGGTTTTAGGATTTTAGGGTTTAGCATTTTAGGGTTTAGGGTTTAGGGTTTTAGGGTTTAGGGTTATAGGTTTTTAGAGGTTTAGGGTTTTAGGGTTTTAGGGTATAGCGTTTTAGGGTTTAGGCTTTAGGCTTTAGGGTTTTTGGGTTTATGCTTCTAAGGTTTTAGGGTTTAGGGTTTTTTGGTTTAGGGTTTTAGGGGTTTAAATTTTTATTGTTTTAGTGTTTTGGGGTTTACTGTTTAGGGTTTAGGGTTTAGGTTTCTGGGTTTAGGGTTTAGAGTTTTAGGATTTTAGGGTTTAGGGTTTTAGGGATTTAGGGTTTTAGAGTTTACGGTTTATGATTTAGTGTTTAGGGTTTAGGTTTTAGGGTTTAGGGTTTTAGGGTCTAGGGTTTTAAGCCTTAGGAATTAGCGTTTTAGGTTTTTACGGTTTTAGGGTTTTATGGGTTTTGGGTTTAGGATTTTAGGGTTTTAGGGTTTAGGGTTTTAGGGTTTAGAGTTTTATGGTTTTAGGGTTTTAGGGTTTATGGTTAAGGGTTTAAGGGCTTAGGGTTTAGGGGTTTAAGGTTTTAGGATTTTAAGGTCTAGGATTTAAGGTTTTAGGGTTTAGGGTGTTGGGGTTTTAGGGGTTTAGGATTTAGGGTTTAGGGGTTCAGGGTTTAGGGTTTTGTGTTTAGATTTTAGGGTTGACTGTTACGGTTTATGATTTTGGACTTAGGGTTTAGGATTTTAGAGGTTTACGGTTTAGGTTTTAGGGTTTAGGGGTTAGGGTTTTAGGTGTTAGGTTTTAGGGTTTAGGGTTTTTTTAAAAGGTTTTAGGGGTTATGGTTTTAAGATTTAAGGTTTAGGGTCTTAGGGTTTTAGGGTTTTAGGGGTTTATTGTTTTATGGTTTTAGGGGTTTAGGGTCTTAGGGATTTAGGGTTTTGGGGATTGGGGTTTTAGTGGTTTTTGGTTTTAGGGTTTGAGTGGTTTTGGGTTTTAGGACTTAGGGTTTTAGGGTTTAGGGTTTAGGGTTAGGCTTTAGCGTTTAGGGTTAAAGGGCTTTAGGGCTTTAGGGATTATGATTTTGGTTTAGTGTTTTAGGGTTTTATGGTTTTGGGTTTTAGGATTTACTCATTAGGGTTTGATGGTTTTTGGGTTTTAGGGTTTAGGGTTTTAGGGTTTATAGTTTTAAGGGTTTAGGGTTTTAGGGTTTTTGGGTTTAGGGTTTACAGCTTAGGGTTTAGGGTTTTTCGATTTTAGGGTTTTAGGATTTAGGGTTTTAGGGTTTTAAGTTTTAATATTTAGGTTTAGGTTTTAGGGGTTAGGGTTTAGGGTTTTTCGTTTAATGTTTAACGGTTTATGGTTTTAGGGTTTGGGGTTTAGGGTTTGTATGGGTTTTATAGTATTTAGTGTAGGGTTTTAGGGTTTAGGATTTAGGATTTAGGGTTTTAGGTTCTTAGGGTTTTATGTTTTAGGGTTTAATGGCTTAGGATTTTAGGAGTTTAGGGTTTTAGTGTTTAGAGTTCTAGGGTTTAGGATTTAGGCTTTTAGTGCTTTAGGGTTTTGGGGTTTTGGGGTTTACGGTTTAGGGTTTAAGTTTAGAGTTTTAGGGGTTTTAGGGTTTTAGGATTTGGGAATTAAGGTTTGAGGGTTTTAGGGTTTAGGGTTTTAGGGTTCCGAGTTTAGTGTTTCAAGGGTTTAGGGTTTAGGGTTTTAGGAGTTTAAGTTTTTAGTGTTTAGGACTTGGGTTTTAGGGTTTAGGGTTTAAGGTTTAAGGGTTTTATCGTTTTAAGATTTAGGGTTTAGGATTTTAGGGTTTTAGGGATTTCGGGTTGTAGGGGTTTAGGGTTTGAGGTTTTAGGGTTTTATCTTTTTAGGATTTGGGATTTAGGATTTTAGGGTGTTAGGGAAATCGAAAAAAAAAGGATTTGAAATACTTGAACACTTATCCCTTCTCTAAAACCCTAGACAACCTAACCCTTTCAAATCCCCAAACCCTAGGCTCTTCTTAAGGCCCCTCCCTGCGGCTCTGTAGTGTTCCAGCTACAGTGAACCGCCGCACCTCCCTCTATCGGTCATCTTCACCATCTTCTCTCTCCCTCTCTGCATTTCTTCTTCTTGTCCTCCTTCTTCCCTAGGCCGATTCGTGCAACTGTCGGCCGTCACCCTGAGCCACTTCTCATGCTCTTCCGTTACCGCTCCTCCTTCCACTCTGCCGCCCAGATCTTCCAATCAGCCCCCAGCGACGAAGCCCTCCTTCCCTTCCTTATCGCTGTCATTGTCGCCGTCCCTCAGGTCGAAAACCCATCTCAAGTTTGCACCCCCTTTTGTTTTCCCATTCCCCTTTTCTTCCCTCTCGGGTTTTCCTTGTTTTTCTTCCTTGATTTTCCATGATTTTCCCTTTTTTCTGGTTTTCTATTTCCTTGATTTTTTTTTCTCTTTCCCTTTTTTTGACTCAGTTGAGTGACTGAGTCAACTCGGGTGACCCTCTGAGCCAACTCTGCTGGGCACTGGATTGATCCAGCCCACAGACCCGATGGCAGTTGGCCCAGTCTAGGCCCAGACTCGATCTCCGCCCAGCCAGGCCCAGACCCAATTCAGGCTAGTTTTGGCCCAAATTCTTGGGCCTAATCCTAGATCTAACTCAGCCAAACCTGGTCCAATCCATTTCTAGCAGACCCGACCCATTTTTCAACCGGCCAGACCCATTTCAGCCCATTTTGGGGCCAACCCAGTTTTAGGACTGTTTTAGTCAGACCTCGTTTTAACCCATTTTACCTTGATTACTTATTCGTTCTTCCTCGTTTTACCAGATTGAGCTCCCTCCAAGTCGATAGATTCGTTTACTCGCTTCAGTTTTCGACTCCACACACAGGTGAGGAGACTTATCACCGTTTTAGCTTGCATTCACATCTATTTTAATTCTTAATCTTGGACATGGAGTGACTTGAGTGGGGCCCTTTGTTTATTAAGCCACCCGGTAAGGGAACTATTGAAGGAAACTGTGGCAAGGGACCCATTCGGGTGTACTCATGTCAACTATATGTGATTAATGAGAAACTTTGATCGAATGAATGGATACTAAATAGGATGTTGAAACTTTGGTAATATAGTGCGTATTTAAGTATAACTTGTGAATGAATTTGTGAAGATAATAAGATATGTTTTGGACATCGAATGCAATGCTTGGAACTTAATGACAACATGTCGTATGTGTAGTGACCCGACTCAATTTTTTGGACTTTTAGGGTCTTGGTAGCAGTAGGGTGAGTGTGGGCCCTGTGGTGGGTCCTGGTTTGCCCGATTTTGAGTTCGGAGACTCAGAGGGCAATTTGGTAATTTTGAATTATTGAATTTTCTTTCATAATTAAAAGTTTAAAAATCACACGTTTTCCCCCGACGTTTGTCGTTTGACTTCTTCGAGCTTTTTAAAATATTTTGAAAACTGGAGATTTTTATTTTATTAAAAAAAAAAGAAAAAAAAAAAGAAAACCCTAAACCTAACCCCCTCCCTTTTAAAATCTCATCTTCGGCAGCACTGTAGCGCATTGCTACAGTGCCGCCGCAACACATGCTTCCCCTCTTCTTTCTTTCATCTTCTTCCCTCTTTCAATAAACCCTAACCCTAAAACCCCTTGCCGCCGCCACCACTCCTTTCTCTTTCTCTCTCCCCTCTCGATCTCTTCTTCTCCCCTTTCCTTTCTTCTATTTCTTAACCCTAAGCGTTGCCACCACCATCTCTTCAATCTCTCTTCTCTCCCGTCGCTGCTCCACCTCGACTCGTCCCTTCTCGCCGTTCGGATTTACTCATCGCCGTCGTCCGGTATTGATCCGATTGGGCCCAGGTACCCTCTCGTCTTCCCCTCCTCCTTTTTCCCTATTTTTCTCTGGTTTTCCCTTCTTTTCCTTCTTCCTTTCCCAGTTTCCTTGGCTGGGTGCTGAGCCAACTCAGTCGAGTCACTGAGTTGACTCGGCTGGGTTCGTTTCTGGGCTTTGGTAACTCAGGCCCAGTTCGGCTCTCTTTCTGGCCTTTCTTGGTCCAGTTCGGCCCAACCTTCCGCCCGACCCGATTTCATGCATAACCCAGTTCAGCCCGGCCAATTTCAGGCCCGCCCCGTTTCGACCCAGTTTCGGGCCCGACCCGATTTCAAACCCAGTTTCCAGTTTCGGGCTCAGTTTCGAGCTCGGTCCAATTTTGGACCCAGTTTTTCAGTTTTGGGCCCACTTCAGTTCAGTTTGGACCCGACTCGCTTTCGGGCCCGTTTGTAGTCCAGACTTAGTTTGACTCATTTTGCCCGGTTACTTATCCTTGTGCTCTCGTTTCAACAGATCGAACTTCCTACAACCCAGCGGACTCGTTTTCTCGCATTGGATTTCAAGGACACACACAGGTGAGGGAACTCATCATCGCTTTTAGCATGCATCCATGCATCTTACTTCTCTATCAAATGTGCGGGTACGGAATACGGCGAATGGGGGTCATCGATGTTATGAGCCACTCGACAAGGGAACTGTTGATACCATTATGTGGCGGGCCCCCATCCGGGTGTATTCGTATCTGATGCCCGCGGAGGCATATATGAATTGATTAATTGATGTCATAATTGATTGATTGTGTGGCGACATGATCAGAGTTTATTTTGGTTGATAATATGTTCAGATGTCAGCATGCGAATGTGTGATATGTGGTGGTGTATGTTTGATCATGGTGTGATGTAATCTGGTGATAAAATGCCATATGACTATATGATGATTAGTTTGGATTGATAGACATTGTAACATACTTGGATGTTTACATGCCAACCCGTGATAGATAATAATATATATACATCTGATTATTATACAATGAACTATGTTAATAGTGTGTGTAGCGGTATTTGTGCATGCATATAGTTAGCATATGTGGGATGCCGGTGGGGCATGGGTACTAGGCCACATCAGGATTTAGAGACTCCCCCTAGCTTGTCGGGTAGTTAGGGTGCGGATGTTATGTGGGACCGCACAGTGGACGCGTGGTTGGGATTCAGACTCCCTTGTCATTAGAAATGGATAGTCGTAACCCCTTGCATTGATCAAATGGTCGGTCCGTCTTTTATTTCCCTGACGTACCTATGAGAGAGGCGTAATTTGATTTAGAGAACAAGGTGCCTTGGAGTCCCATATAAGGACTAATTGGGACGTAATTATGTTAACCCTAGATAGGGCATCAGGTTGAATGTGGGTTCACCCAAGGTAACCTTAGAAGCCCCTGGCGGTTCCGATACTCGAATGTGTGACGGGTGAGGTGATCCCTAGATGACCGAGTATGCTGAGGAGGTGCTCGCCTAGGTCGAGGGACGATGCGGTGAGGGACAGCTCCCGCTGGTATGGTTCGTGATTCCCTAGATGACCGAGTAGGCTGAGGAGGTGCTCGCCTAGGTCGAGGGACGATGGGGTGAGGGACAGCTCCCGCTGGTATGGTTTGTGATTCCCTAGATGACCGAGTAGGCTGAGGAGGTGCTCGCCTAGGTTGAGCGACGATGCGGTGAGGGATAGCCCCCGCTGGTATGGCTCGTGATACCCTAGATGACCGAGTAGGCTGAGGAGGTGCTCGCCTAGGTCGAGGGACGATACGGTGAGGGACAGCTCCCGTTGGTATGGTTCGTGATTCCCTAGATGACCGAGTAGGCTGAGGAGGTGCTCGCCTAGGTCGAAGGACGATGCGGTGTGGGACAGCTCCCGCTGGTATGGTTTGTGATTCCCTGAATGACCGAATAGGCTGAGGAGGTGCTCGCCCAGGTCGAGGGACGATGCGGTGGGGGACAGCTCCCGCTGGTATGGTTTGTGATCTCCAGATGACCGAGTAGGCTGAGGATGTGCTCGCCTGTTCATTGATCGAGGGTTGGTGCGATGTGATGTGATGAGATATTCCAGGTTAGGACACCTGTATGGTGGGGACAGCCTGTGGTGCGATGTGGTAGTGTGTTTACCCGCGGTTATGGTATTGGGGTTCATTGTTGAGACTTGTGTTGTCGGTGTTGACTCACCAGGAGTTTGTGGGCGCCTAATGAGTGAGTTCAGCTAGCTTACTCGGTAGAAGGCCTATAGAATTCTGTGAGAGATGGATTCATCAGTCGTGTGGAGACCAGCATATAGGGTCCAAGGTTATGGGTTCAACTATCGAGACTCTAGTACTTGGTTGATGAGACCATAGATGAGTTTGGTTGGCAGTTCGTTGAGGATTGGTGAGGTGGTTACTCCCGTGTGGTAATCAGTTTGGGACTCTAGTGAGTCCGATTCTTGAGTTGGTCGTGGTATGTGTGCGGGTTGTCATGAGAGGGTCATAAGTCTAGTTGAGGACTAGAGACCCCGATCTGACTAAGGATTAGGCTGCGTAACCGTGGATGGGTGGACTGTTGCGGTTGGGCACATAAGGGAGTTGCATTCGGTTGGTTAGAGGATGTCTTAGAAGCCCGGCTGACGTGGGCCTATGTGCTAGGGGTAGGGTACACGTTTGTATGGCTATGCATGTAGACATCGTAGACATTGATATGTCCATATGATTATGTGCAGTGTATGCTCGATGACTTATGATGCATGTGTTACCCTCACTGGGCATGTAGAGCTCACCCCCTTGCCTCACAGGTACTTCATAGAGGGAAGGTTGGCGGGACTCTCAGTTGGACGCTGGGCATAGAGTTGCAGTTTTCTAATTTGTAAGGGTCTCATCTTGTAATTGAGGACTTTCTGATGTATTTGAATTATGTGTACATTTCATTAAGTGGGATGAATGTAATAATGGGATGATGCTACAATTTGTAATCATGATTGATGCTTACGGTTTTTGATTTATTGGTGGATTGCCATGGTTAGTGTGGGTTGTGGGAGCAGCGTCTCCCATTTTTAAAAAAAAAAAAGTATGTCCAAAATTGTATTGGTTGGTTTTAGGAGTTCGTATCAGTCTTAACGTGCCCGTAGCGGGATGGGTCGTTACAGTATGTTTATTTATAACATGCGACAAATTTATGCTGAGAGTAAGATACGTGTTGGATATTGAATATGATACTTTGAAGGTGTTAATGATACACTATGTGTTTACGCATAAGATGCAAATGTAATCAAATGTCGGACATGGAGATGTGTGTTTTAAGTAACTCGTTATATGCTATTGATTTACATGATAGAGTATGATACTGATTTTGGTTAACTAAATTGGAATGTGTGTATATGTTATGTACGATCATGATATCACGTGCAAAAGACGTCATGTCGTTGGGTTTTGTAACAGAGGGATCATTTATATGTGTATATGGTTACGATGATAAGATGATGTTGGCTGTTAGGAGGACTTTCCCGTTACGCTCAGGCGGTTGAGACCCCCATAGAAGATGTGGGTATCTCCATTGCGTTCCGATAGTTGAGGTGCTTGCTCTTGAGATTGGCTTCCCCGTTATGCTGTGGTGGTTGAGACCCCAATAGGAGATGCGAGTATCCCCGTTGCATTCCAGCGGTTGAGGCAGTTGTATATTATATGGTCTCCCATCTGTATCGGTAAGGGAGACCAGAGTTGTTGGTGAGTCATTGTGAGTTACGGAGGTGATGCCCTGGACCAGTCAGTGGGACCATTGATCAGTAGTATTTTTTTAGTACTCACGTACATAGACATTCTTTCTATCATGATGTTTACCCTGTTTAATACATGTGGTATCTGTTATGCTGCTGACATGTGATAGGTTTTATCACTTTGCTGGGCTGGTTAGCTCACCCCTTACCTTTCAGGTACCTCGGTTGAGGCGGGACCAGACGGGCCCCCTTGAAGAGGTACCTGGAGAGGAGTAGAAATAATTAATATCCCATATTATACATAAGCTCTAATTTTTGAGACTCATGTTTATATAGACTCGTTATCACATGTTTTGTTTGGATGATTGTATAACTGTATTGAACAGTCGGTGGTTACTTGGTATACTTTATCATGTTGGTTTTGGCCTTTATCAAATTTTGAGTGGGAGATAGTTACCCCGTTTCTAAAAAAAAAAAAAATGCCCGATATCTGTTCTTTTGTGTTGATTTTGAGTTATTTCAGAGATAACGCGCCCGTAGTGGGATGGGGCGTTACAGTTGGTATCAGAGTTGTAACACCCCGGATTTTCCAGTTATCAATATATATGAAATTTGCCCCTTTAATTTGTGAATTATTGGATATAGACCTTAGATGGGTAAGTTGTTGGCTCAATTGCCCAATTAAGACCGAACGGATGGTGGTTATGTTTCAATTGAATTAAATGGGTGAGATTGATTTAATTGGGTCAAAATGCCCAATTGGGACCCAATGGGTCGTGGTGGACTTGGTTGACCACCAAGTGAGTTCAAGTTTAAATTAAGTGGGGCTGAATTGAATTGGAAACGCAATCAAGGAATTGAGTTGATTTTAAATGAGTTAAATTAAAAAAGTGAATTGAGTTAAAAAGTGAGTGGAGTGGGAAGGTGGAGAGGTGTACCCCACCAAGACCAAGTCAAGGCTGCACGTTGGATGCATGGGAGTTTCATCTCATGGGATGAAACTCCGAAATGGATAAATAATGGTAGGAGGACGGTTTTTGTGTTGTTACACAATTCAAACAAGGCTACACCGTTGGGAGATGGGAGTTTCATCTCATGGATGAAACCCCCAAATAGGTCATTAATGAGAGAGGTGGCGGTTTTGTGGAGGTTACACAAGGTCACATCGTTGGAGACTTGGGTGTTTCATCTCATGGATGAAACCCCCAAATGGAACATAAAGGAGGGAGGTAAATGGGCTTGGGAGTTACAAAGGGGTGCCACCAAGGGACGCCACCTTTGGCCGACCCTCATTAACCAAGAAAAGAGTGGAGTTTCCTTTCAATCTCTCGCTTTCCCTCTCTTGGCCGAATCACTCTCAAGGCAAGAACACTTAGAGAATTTCCATCTCACTCTCTCCCTCTCACACAAGGCCGATTCCTCCCAAGACAAAGGGAAAACACTTGGAGTTGCTATTGTGGATCTTCTCCCTCTCTCAAATCTATACCCCTTGGCTGAACCACTTCAAGGGACTTCATCAAGATCAACCTCAGCTAAAAATCAAGAAGGAAGGAAGATGAGGCTAAGGAAGGAAAGAAGCAAGAAGGAGTGAAAGAAACCAGAGGAGTCGCTGAATCGGTAAGTGCTCGATAAGATTAAATAAATAAGAAAAATGGTCAAGGACATGGTTCGGCCATTGCAAGGCCGAACTCTAATTTTTATTATGGCTAAGATGCTAAGCATGAACCATGTATGAAATAGGTGGTTGATAAAGGATCATGGTTTGGCTCTTGCATGGCCAAACCCTAAATTCTATATACAAGAACCATCAAGGAATATGAACATGGTTACATGATTTTCAAGAGGAAGTAATGAACCATAGGGTTCGACCATGTTGTATGGCCGAACCCCATGGGAGGACATTAGTTATTTTAATGGATTTGAAGGATGAAAATCATAAGTATATGTTTATGATTTTAAAAGACTTTAAAGGGTTTAAATAGATCTATGTATGAGAACCATCAAAGGAGCAAACCATAGATGTATGATTCTTTTTAAAAGAAAATAAGGAACCATAGGGTTCGGCCATGTTGTATGGCCGAACCCTATGAAGGGAGGTTAGTGATGTTAAAAGGGTTTTTAAGCATGAAAACCATGGAGGAGTATTAATGGTTTTAAAAGGTGGTTGACCATGATAGGATGGAAACAAAGGACCATGGGTTCGGCCATGTGTATGGCCGAATCCCATGAACCATTCTAGCTGGTCATTCATGGACTTATCATGTTTAGATGAATGATTATGTTAGGAAATGGAAAGAGTTGATTATGGGTTTTATGTTGATTGATTATTTATGCATGAAATGTTTAATCATTGACCTATGTTTGGACCTAAACATAAGGGGATGGAAATAGTGGCAAAGAAATAAATATTGTGAAAATTGAAGGACCATGGGTTCGGCTGAACCCCATGGATGATGTTGTTGGGTTTAATTTGAGAAAAATCAAAGGACTAAGGGCACAAAACCAAGGAGTCAAGTTCGGCCATGTTGTATGGCCGAACGCCACTAAGGAATTTTTATGGACTTACGGTTTTATGTATGTTAGATGATTAACTTATGCATGATTAGATTAATGAATTAAAGGTGATATGATCTTGGACTTAAGTTAAAGGATCAAACGACTTAAAAGAGGGATTAAAACCAAGGGGGTGAGGTTCAGCATGTTGTATGGCCGAACCCCACCAAGACATGTTTATGGACTTGGACATTATTGTAAATCAAATGGGACATGGGATTGATTGGTTGGCATGTTATAAGGTAACGGGACTTCACAAGGGGTGTACGATCGTGAACGGTTTCCGGACGAAAGCGCAAGGACACTTTAGTCATCTTTGGTAGGATTCTACCTCTTTGAAACATGGGATATGTATGATGTTTTAATTCTCATTTTGATGGTGTATGTTGTAAAAATAATATGTTTCAAATATGTGGTTTTAATGCTATGATTATATTATTACATAGCATGTGGACATATACATCTCATGCATGGCATGGGTGAGATGTTTGTAACCGGAGGCCACGCTCCTTCGGGGCGTCCATAAGGCATCTGTGGGAAGACCTTGATGTGCATTATCCATCAAGAAGAATCCAGAGAACACACTCCGTCGGGGCGTCCATAAGGCAACTGTAGGATACTTTGATGATGAGAATTCCATCAAGAGGATACATGTGATTGTGATGGGTGGGACTCATTGCATACAACACCATGGCATGGCATTGTTTTACATGGTTTTGTTAATATATTATCTATGTGATTTTTTGTACTAACCCATGTGTTAGCCTTACTTGGAATACCTACTGGGCGCGTTCTCTAACGCCCTACTTCTACCGTAATGGATGACACAGGAAATGAAGGAAACGATGAACGTGATCGGAGCCAAACATAGGAGCTTAGATGTGTTTAATTTATATTTTGATTAAGTTACTCTTAGACTATGTATTTTGAGAAGCTAGCATTTGGGCATGTAATAACTTAGATATTTTGCTATGGTATGAATGGTTTATTTTGGATATTTAAGTTAAGATAATCATTGGTTAAGTAACGAAGTACTTTGCTATCTAAAATGGAGTAGACTTAGGTTCTATTTTAATTCCGCAAGTTAACTTATTGCGTATGAACCATATTGGTGGACTTAGTCCATACATTCGTAGGGTTGGCCAGTTAAGGGTCGGATTTTAGAAGTTTGAACTTAGCTCGCGTCGTGACGTCCCGCCCTCTATCACTTTTCTATTTATAAAAAAAAAAAATAGACTCTGATTTTAGGAAAACGAGTGAAAAGGGCGGGGTGTTATAGTTGGTATCAGAGCGAAATGAGAAGGTTGAATCTTTCGAAATAAGATTAAGACGGTTTCATGCCTCACTGACAGATAAGAATCCCAACTGATCGACTCTTCGGAGTCCGCTGCACAGGGGCTGGATTAATTTACTTCGTTAGATTCAGACTGAAACATTCAATCTGAGAACAACGAGGAATAATGGCAATGGAAGTACAGTAAAAATAACTAGATTTATCAGACATAGCAAATTAGGAGATACTTCCCCGATATACACAAATCGAGAAACAAACAAAAGATACTTAGGAAGTTTCCCCAAAAACAAAGAATACAAAGAGTGTTTATTTGGTAATTTCCCTAAAAGTGTGAAAACACAAACTTTACGATGAAACTAAGTCAAGATGTTTTCAATGGCTTAGGAAAAAATGCCTCCGAGAAAAAGAAGAAGAACCCGACAACACCCAAGTGGGGATGAAGAGGAGGTGCAACAACCTCATATATCAAAGGAACAAAACAGCGTGAACATACCTGTGGTTCCTCCCGAACTACAAAATTTGGTTCAAGCAGTGGTTACTTCTGTTCTGCAACAGCCCATGAACGGAAATGCAAACACCAGTGACGCCAATGACCGGAGCGTGGTCAGGGATTTCCAGCAACAGCGTCCCCCTTACTTCAAGGGGAAAGAAGGGACTATCGGCGCATAAAACTGGTTAAAGAAGATTACTCAGATCCTGACCTTGTTGAAGATCTCGAGTCATGAAGATAAAATATTATTGGCTACATCACAACTGATTGATGATGCTGGTAAATGGTGGGAGGTGGTAGAGAAGCAGCGAGCACTCCTTCCAGAAAGAGAAAAGACTGCAATGACTTGGGAGTAGTTCTCAGCTACATTTTTGGACCATTATTTTCCCGAGGAGGAGAAGGAGCGCCATACTCAAGCGTTTCTATCTTTGGTACAAGGTACGATGACGATGGCAGAGTATCATCAGGTGTTTCTCAGTCTTTCCTGTTATGCTCTATATATGTTGGATACTGAGTATCGAAGGGCTCGCAAGTTTGAGCAGGGCCTACGGCCAAGCATTAGGGCCAAGGTAACCATATTCAAGGCAGCCACACTGGTAGAGGTGGTCAGCAGGGCCACTATAGCAGAACAAGAGATGGCTGAGATAGTGCGGTTTGACAACCGCTGAGGTCAGAGTCGGACGGGTACATTTCAGCCCAACAAGAGGTTTTGACCTAACTTGGGAAGACCCTCACCTTCTGCCGGGTCAACGGGAGCCTTTCGTCCCAATCATCCCTCCCCATCAACATCAGTCACTCAGGTTCCCAGAGGGGTGAACAATTGTTTCCATTGTGATCAGCCAGGACATTTCAAGAGGGAATGCCCATAGCTTAGCAGACCCTCTTATCCCAGGGGTTCATCTCGTCCACTAGCTAGATCAGCTAATTCACGTGGAGGCAGGACATATAACCAGGCGGGACGGCAGCCTAACCCTATCGGATCTGGACAGTTGTTTACTTTAGCTCCTCCAACAGCAGTGGATCACTCCATGATTTAAGGTATGGTTGTAGTCAGTAGTTTTTACGCCTTTGTTTATTTGATTCAGGAGCATCCCACTCCTTCATATCTGATGCATTCATAACCGCTACTAACACATTAGTACAAAAAGGTGGCGGATACCCTCAGCCGAATATCATGTGCATCAGTGGCCAGTTTGATCAGACCAGAATGGGAGATGCTGAACACTATACGAGAGTTCAATCTATATATCAGTAACCATGGGAGTATGTACAATCTGATCATACAGTCCAACATGGTTACCAAGATTGAACAGGAACAATGGATAGATCTGGAAATGGAGGAGATATGGGCCAAGATGTCTATTGGCGAGGTTCTACCGGAATGGGAATTACGACTAGGACAGGGTCCTGTATTCCGAGGTAGGATATACGTACTAAGAGTTGCAGAAGAGAGTTATTAATCGAGGTACACCAGACCAAACTCTCTATTCATCCGGGCAGCACTAAGATGTACCACGACCTAAAGAGACACTACTGGTGGCATGGACTCAAAAAGAGATGTGGCAGAATTTGTTGCTCATTGCCTAACCTGTCAGCAGGTTAAGACGGAACATCAGAAACCACCAGGGTTGCTCAAACCCTTACCAGTGTCAGAATTGAAATGGGAGCACATCTCCATGGATTTTGTGACAGGGTTGCCAAGGTCCTCAAAGGGCAACGATGCGATATGGGTCGTGGTAGACCAATTGACCAAGTCTGCACACTTTCTTCCCATCAGGATGACAGATTCATCTGAGACCTTGGGTCGACGGTATGTCAAGGATATCATCAGATTACATGGTACTCCCCGGACTATTGTGTCCGACAGAGATGGCCGATTCACCGGCAAGGTGTGGCAGAGTATGCAGTCGGCCATGGGAACAGATCTACTGACTAGCACAGCATTCCATCCACAGACTGATGGACAGTCGAAGAAGACAATACAAACATTGGAGGATATGCTGAGAGCCTGTATGCTAGACTTCAAGGGTGGATGGGAGGATCACTTGCCGCTGGTAGAGTTCTCATACAACAACAGTTACCAGGCAAGCCTCCAGATGGCTCCATTCGTGGCCTTATATGGTAGACCTTGTCGGTCACTAGTATGCTGGACAGAGGCAGGTGAGCCTGTACTGATTGGACCTGAGTTGGTTGCAGAGACTACAACGCAGATACAGTTGATACGGTAACACCTATCGGCTGTACAAAGTCGTCAGAAGAGCTACTCTGACAAGAGGAGGAGGTTCCTTGAATTTGAGGTGGGGAACATGGTGTTTTTGAAAGTCTCGCCACGAAAGGGACACATGAGATTTGGAAAGAAGGGGAAACTGTCGCCTAGATATGTGGGACCATTTTCAATCATAAGGAGGATGGGGGAGGTGGCTTATCAATTAGCATTTCCTTCACAGTTGTCAACCTTACACGATATGTTTCATATATCTATGTTGAGTAAGTACAATCTCGATCCCTCACATTTGCTGAATGTACAAGACATAGAGGTGCAAAGCGACGTGACATACATCGAGAAGCTGGTTAGAGTGGTGGAGACAGAGCAAAGGGTATTACGAAACCGAACGATTCAGTTCGTCAGGGTGGTATGGGATAGACATGGTAATGAGGAAGCTACTTGCGAACTTGAATCGGAAATGAGAACAACTCACCCTGACTTATTTATGTAAATTGTTTGAAACTCTACTTCGCTCGATTTTCGGGACGAAAATTTTAAAAAGAGGGTTGTATTGTAACACCCCGGATTTTCAAGTTATCAATATATATGAAATTTGCCCCTTTAATTTGTGAATTATTGGATATGGACCTTAGATGGGTTGGGTCAATTGCCCAATTAAGACCCAACAGATGGTGGTTATGTTTCAATTGAATTAAATGGGTGAGATTAATTTAATTGGGTCAAAATGCCTAATTGGGACCCAATGGGTCGTGGTGGACTTGGTTGACCACCAAGTGAGTTGAACTTTAAATTAAGTGGGGCTGAATTAAATTGGAAATGCAATCAAGGAATTGAGTTGATTTTAAATGAGTTAAATTAAAAAAGTGAGTTGAGTTAAAGTGTGAGTGGAGTGGGAAGGTGGAGAGGTGCACCCCACCAAAACCAAGTCAAGGCTACACGTTGGATGCATGGGAGGTTCATCTCATGGGATGAAACTCCAAAATGGATAAGTAATGGGAGGAGGACGGTTTTTGTGTTGTTACACAATTCAAACCAAGGCTTCACCGGTGGGAGATGGGAGTTTCATCTCATGGATGAAACCCCCATTTGGGTCATTAATGAGAGAGGCAGCGGTTTTGTGGAGGTTACACAAGGTCACACTGTTGGAGACTTGGGTGTTTCATCTCATGGATGAAACCCCAAAATGAAACATAAAGGAGGGAGGTAAATAGGTTTGGGAGTTACAAAGGGGTGCCACCAAGGGACACCACCTTTGGCCGACCCTCATTAACCAAGAAAATAGTGGAGTTTCATTTCAATCTCTCCCCTCCCTCTCTTGGCCGAATCACTCTCAAGGCAAGAACACTCAGAGAATTTCCATCCCACTCTCTCCCTCTCACACAAGGCCGATTCGTCCCAAGACAAAGAGAGAACACTTGGAGTTGCTATTGTGAATCTTCTCTCTTTCTCCCTCTCTCAAATCTATACCCCTTGGCCGAACCACTTCAAGGGACTTCATCAAGATCGACCTCGGCTAAAGATCAAGAAGGAAAGAAGAGGAGGCTAAGGAAGGAAAGGAGCAAGAAGGAGTGAAAGAAACCGGAGGAGTGGCGAAATCGGTACGTGCTCAAAAAGATTACATAAATAAGAAAAATGGTCAAGGACATGGTTCGGCCATTGCAAGGTTGAACCCTAATTTTTATTATGGCTAAGATGCTAAGCATGAACCATGTATGAAATAGGTGGATGATCAAGGATCATGGTTTGGCCCTTGCATGGCCAAACCCTAAATTGTATATACAAGAACCACCAAGAAATATGAACATGGTTACATGATTTTCAAGAGGAAGTAATGAACCAACATGGCCGAACCCCATGGGAGGACATTATTTATTTTAATGGATTTAAAGGAAGAAAATCATAAGTATATGTTTATGATTTTCAAAGGTTTTAAAGGGTTTAAATGGACCTATGTATGAGAACCATCAAAGGAGCAAACCATATATGTATGATTTTTTTAAAGGAAAATAAGGAACCATAGGGTTCGGCCATGTTGTATGGTCGAACCCATGAAGGGAGGTTAGTGATGTTAAAAGGGTTTTTAAGCATGAAAACCACGGAGGAGTATTAATGGTTTGAAAAGGTGGTTGACCATGATAGGATGGAAACAAAGGACCATGGGTTCGGCCATGTGTATGGCTGAACCCCATGAACCATTCTAATGGGTCATTCATGGACTTATCATGTTTAGATGAATGATTATGTTAGGAGATGGAAAGAATTGATTATGGGTTTTATGTTGATGGATTATTTATGCATGAAAAGTTTAATCATTGACCTATGCTTGGACCTAAACATAAGGGGATGGAAATAGTGGCAAAGAAGTAAATATGATGAAAATTGAAGGACCATGGGTTCGGCCATGGTGTATGGCCGAACCCCATGGATGATGTTATTGGGTTTAATTTGAGAAAAATCAAAGGACTACGGGCACAAAATCAAGGAGTGAGGTTTGGCCATGTTGTATGGCCGAACCCCACTAAGGAATTTTTATGGACTTAGGGTTTTATGTATGTTAGATGATTAACTTATGTATGATTAGATTAATGAATTAAATGTGATATGATCTTGGACTTAAAAGAGGGACTAAAACCAAGTGGGTGAGGTTCGGCCATGTTGTATGGCCGAACCCCACCAAGACATGTTTATGAACTTGGACATTATTGTAAATCAAATGGGACATGGGATTGATTGGTTGGCATGTTATAAGGTAACAGGACTTCTCAAGGTTGTACAATCGTGAACGGTTTCCGAACGAAAGCGCAAGGACACTTTGGAGGTCTTTGGTAGGATTCTACCTCTTTGAAACATGGGATACGTATGATGTTTTAATTCTCATTTTGATGGTTTATGTTGTAAAAATAATATGTTTCAAATATGTGGTTTTAATGCTATGATTATACTATTACATAGCATGTGGACATATATATCTCATGCATGGCATGGGAGGGATATTTGTAACCGGAGGCCATGCTCCTTCGGGGCGTCCGTAAGGCATCTGTGGGAAGACCTTGATGTGCATTATCCATCAAGAAGAATCCAGAGAACACACTCCGTCGGGGCGTCCGTAAGGCAACTGTGGGGATACCTTGATGATGAGAATTCCATCAAGAGGATACATGTGATTGTGATGGGTGGGACTCATTGCATACAACACCATGGCATGGCATTGTTTTACATGGTTTTGTTAATATATTATCTATGTGATTTTTTATACTAACCCATGTGTTAGCCTTACTTGGAATACCTACTGGGCGCGTTGTCTAACGCCCTACTTCTACCTTAGTGGATGACACAGGAAATGAAGGGAACGATGAGCGTGATCGGAGCCAAACATAGGAGCTTGGATGTGTTTAATTTATATTTTGATTAAGTTACTCTTAGACTATGTAATTTGAGAAGCTAGCATTTGGGCATGTAATAACTTAGATATTTTACTATGGTTTGAATGGTTTATTTTGGATATTTAAGTTAAGATAATCATTGGTTAAGTGACGAAGTACTTTGCTATCTAAAATGGAGTAGACTTAGGTTCTATTATAATTCCGCAAGTTAACTTATTGTGTGTGAACCATATTGGTGGACTTAGTCCATACACTCGTAGGCTTGGCCCGTTAAGGGGAGGACTTTAGAAGCTCGGACTTAGCTCGCGTTGTGACATCCCGCCCTCTATCACTCTTCTATTTATATAAAAAAATAGACTATGATTTTCGAAAAACGAGTGAAAAAGGGCGGGGCGTTACAAGAGCACTGTTCAACTCTCGGACTGTGCTTGGGACAGAGATGGATGTGATGATTGCTAGAGATTAAGTTAACCCCCTGTATGATAGGGTAGATTGAACCGGGTTATGGGGTGTTGCGTAGGCACCCTAGGTTTGTGTGGTGTGCTTGGTGCGCTATCTTTCAGTTAGCATACTTGAGACGTGACTTGTAGTGAGTTCTCTCTCTGTGAGACTCTCCAGTATTTGATTCATGGGTGAGTCAACGGTGAGATAGATCACTTGTTTGAGTGGGTGGAGCACCGTGGCGTGGTCACAGGAGCTGTGGGATACAGATCTCTAGGTTTGGAGTCATGTTGGTCTTACTCCCTAAAGTAATTATAGCCTCGGTGGGACCCACATTAGGAGAGTCCTCACCTTTGAGGCACGTTGGTATTTTTTTTCTTTTCCTTTCAAGGTGGCTTGAGTACCGTGGTGGAGTCAAGGGGGCTTCAGACTGTGATTGGAGTGAGATCGTTCGAGGGTCCAGTGTTGATGGGAAAAGACTGTATTGTGCGTCTGCCTCCTAGGTTCATAGGAGGCTCGTGTTTAGAGTGCGAGGCCATTGTATGTGGGCCTCGCTTGTGACCATATAGTATGAAGATAGACTCATTGGAAATTTATGGGCGTCTACCGACTGAGTCTGGCTTGCTAACTCTGTAGATGGCCGATGAAATTCCATGAGGGGTAGATGGGCTTGGTATGTTTGAGTTATTAAATAGGTCTGTTTGGTGCTTTGGATTACGGGGAGTGCCTGAGGGCTGAGCCAGTGGTTGTATGTCTAGTTCTAGGACTCCCGCGAGTCCAGTGTTATAGTTAAAGGTGCTGTGGCTTTGTTAAGGGCTTGTTTAGGTTAAACTAGCAGGGTTGACCATTGAGACTCAGGTGGGACCGACATACGGTCGAATTCCATTGTATGCGTGAGTTGGAAGCTCGGCACCTTGAACATGGCAAGTGAGTGTTTCTTAGCTCTTGACTTGCGTATTGAATGTTTCTAGTGTTCCCCCTCTATTTTTTTCCTTGAGTTTCGCTAGTTGTGGACCAGATCTATGGATTGTGTGTCTTGACCTTTGGAGTTAGTATTGGTGGTCAGTTTACGAGTTTTGCAGATATTAGAGTTCAACATCATCTAGGGACGGATTGGTTGTTCTCCCATCAGGCTACCTTGGATTGTTACCGTAAGCGAGTGACAAGTCAGTTCCTCGTGGGGATGCTTTCGTCAAGCAGTTTACAGCTCATAGTCTGGACGTGGAGGAGTTGTACATTTTGGTGACTAGCTTGGGTTGGAGGAGAGTTCGGGGTTAGCAGATGTTGAGATGCCCCGCGTGGTCCGAGGGTTCCCGGATGTCCTCTAGAGAAGCTCCTTGGATTGCCATCACATCGTAAGGTGGGTTTTGTTATGGATCTTCTCTCTCGATGCGGCGCCTATTTCGATTACACATTATCGGGTGGTGCGAGTAGGAGTATTGGAGCCGAAGAGTTAGTTCGGGGAGTTGGAGTCTCTTAGCTACGATTGACCCAGCTCCCTCCTTGGAGCGCACCGGCCTTGTTGACCAAGAAGGGGATGGCTTTATGAGTTTGTGCTTTGATTACCGATAAGGGTTTTGGAGTTGGAGAAATAGTTCAAGGAGTTAGAAATCCTTAATTTCATTCGGCCTAGCACTTCATCTTAGGGTGCATCGACATTGTTTGCTAAGAAGAAAGATGGCTCCATGAGACTGTGATTGACTATCAGGCAGTTGAGTAGATTTCAATGAAGAATAAGTATCCATTGCCAAGCATTGATGATCTGTTTGACCAATTGAGAGGATCTAAGTGCTTCTCCAAGATAGATCTTTGTTCGGGTTACCATCAATGAGGGTGCGGGGGTGTGATAATGAGAAGACTGCCTCCCATACTCGTTTTGGACTCTTTGAGTTTGAGGTAATGTCGTTTGGGGTAACTAATGCCCCAACGAAATTCATGGACCTAATAAAAAATGATAGTCAGACCGTGCCTAGACCGGTTATAGTGGTTTTCATTGACGACATATTGATATGTTTAGCATCAAAGGAGGATCATGAGCAGCATTTGAGAACCATACTTTATGTCTTGAGGGATCACAAACTTTATGCGATGTACAACAAGTGTGTGGTTGCTAGGGGCACGTGATGTTAGCTGGCGGTGTGGCCATGGATCCGGCTAAGAATGAAGCTGTTCTGAGTTGAGAGCGACCATAAAGTGTGCTTAAAATTTACAGCTGTTTTGGGTATTGTGGGGTACTACCGGCGGTTTGTCCAGGATTTCTCCATGATCGTCATACCCATGACAAGTTTGACCAGCGAGAATGTGCTATTTGTTTTTTTCTAAGCTTGTGAGACAGTCTTCTGGAGGCTGAAGGAGAGTCTGACTTTCGCTTCATTGTGGATTATGCCAAGAAGAGGCCATGACTATGTAGTTTCCTACGATGCTTCAGGTAACAGTTCTAGCTGTGTTCTGATGTAGGATGGAGAGAGATAATTTATGGTTCGAGACATTTTAAGACATAAAGAGCCGAAATATCCTAGTTATGACTTGGAGGTAGTGGATGTGGTATTGCACTCAAGAAGGAGTTGAACATGAGGTAGAGAAGGTGGATGGAGTACATTGGTGACTATGACTTTGTGTTGTCTTACCACTCCGGTAAGACGAACGTAGTTACAAACGCCTTGAATCGCATGGTGAGAGGAGCTTTGTCGAGTCTGGTTGGAGGTTAGAGCATCCAGATTTTTGCAGCACGATTGTCCAACCAGAGTTTTATCATAGAGTTTCGAGAGTTCAGTAGATAGATGAGAGATGCATTGCATTGAGGAGTGTTGTGGTCAGTGACAGTTGACCCTTTGGATGGATTGTGAGATAAGATAGTGGTTTGACCTTTCAGGGTAGGCTTTTCGTACCCATGGAAGGGCAATACCGCGAGGACGTATTACGTCACTTCCATCACTCTAGATTTGTTGTGCGTCTAGGACATGCAAGGATGTGTCTTGAATTGCCTTAGCAGTTCTAGTGGAGATGCATAAAGAGGTCAGTGGCTGAGTTTGTGACCCATTATTTTGACTTGCCATCCAGGTCAAGATAAAGCACTTGGGAACCGATGATAGATTGCAGTCTTTTCGATCGCCAAGTGGAAATAGGGTCATATTATTATGGATTTCGTGACTCGATTGCCGAAGTCACCTCGAAGACATGATGCAATATGGATCATAGTGGATCAATTGACTAAGTTGGCCCGGTTTGTTGGCATGAAAATGACAGATTCTCTTATGACTTTGAGTTGGCTATATTTGGCAGAGATTGTTAGACTGTATGGTGTACTTGTGTCGATTATTTCAGATCGAAACCCGAAACTTGTTTCTCAGATCCGACGAAGTTTGTAGAAAGAGTTGGGCAGTGTTCCATCCATAGACAGACAACCAGTAGGAGTGGACCATTTAGATCTTAGAGGATATACTCCGAGTTTATGTTTTTGGTCGTGGCAGTAGTTTGGAGAGTTGGTTACACTTGGTTGAGTTCGTCTACAACAACAGATATCAGGCTAGTATCAAAATGTCTCTGTATGGGCCTTATAGGTCAGACTGTGCAAATCACCCCTTTTGTGGGCCGAGATCAGTGATACAGTGATGTCAGGACCAGACATGGTCAAGGAGATTATTGATCAAACAGAGGTTTCACTGCCCAGAGCTGATAGAGGAGTTACATTGACCGTCAGATAAGAGAATTTGAGTTTGTGTTGGAGATCATGCTTTCCTTCGAGTTCAGCCCGTCATGGGACTCAGAGGTTTGGGCACTAAGGCAAGTTATCGCCTCGATATATTGGTCCATTTGAGTACTTGAGAGGATCGGGGAAGTGGCATACAAATTTGTACTCCCTCCGCGTCTCACCTGAGTACACAACGTCTTCCATGTTTCAATGCTTCAAAAGTATCATTAGGATCCGTCGTATGTGCTTAACTGGGAAGACGTGGGACTCAACGAGGACGTTACCTGCGAAGAAGGACCAGTGTGGATCGAGGATTCTAGAGAGCAAATGCTGCGTGGTAAGACTATCCGTCTGGTTTTAGCAGTTTGCAGTACAAGGGTAGAGAGACTTCTATTTGGGAGAATGAGGTAACGTTGCGGAAGCAGTTCTCAGCCTTGTTTGAGACTAGAGGTATGAGTTCAGTTTGAAATTCGAGGACGAATTTTCTTAAAGGGGGTAGTGTTGTAATGACCCTGACTCAATATTTCGGGGTTCTAGGTAGTTTTGTGATCTCTGAGTTGTACTTGACGCTTTGGTAGCATTGGGGGTGGTGTGGGCTCCGTGGTGGGCCCCAGTGTGCTTGATTTCAAGTTTCGGGAACTCTAATGGTTTTCTTGGTAATTTTTCTAATTACAGTGTACTATGTCATGAAAAATATTTAAAATCACACATTTTCCCGCTCGATGTTTGACATTCGAGATTTCTTTTTGGGTTCTCGACTTTAATGTGTTTTTTTCCAAAAAAAAAAAAAGGATTTAAAATACTTGAACCCTTATCCCTTCTTTAAAACACTAGATAACCCAACCCTCTCAAATCCCTAAACCCTAGCCTCTTCTTAAGACCCCTCTCCGCGGCACTATAGTATTCCAGCTACAGTGAACTACTGCACCTCCCTCTCTCGGTCATCTTCACCATCTTCTGTCTCCCTCTCTGCACTTCTTCATCTTCTCCTCCTTCTCCCCTTGGCCGAATTCATGCAACTGTTGGTCGTCGCCCCAAGCCACCTTCTCATGCTCTTCCGTTGACGCTCCGCCTTCCACTCATGCTGCCCAGATCTTGCAATCAGCCCCTGGCAGGCGAAGCCCTCCTTCCCTTCCTTGTCGCTGTTGTCGTCGCCGTCCCTCAGGTTGAAAACCCATCTCAGGTTTGCACCCCCTTTCGCTTTCCCATCTTCTCATTTCTTCCCTCTTGGGTTTTCCTTGTTTTTCTTCCTTGATTTTCCGTGATTTTCCCTTTTTCCTGGTTTTCTATTTCCCTTATTTTTTTTCTCTTTCCCCTTTTTTTTACTCAGTTGAGTGACTGAGTCAACTCGGCCAACCCTCTGAGCCAACTCTGTTGGGCACTGGGTTGATCCAACCCACAGACTCAATTGCAGTTGGCCCAGTCCAGGCCCAGACTCGATCTCGGCCCAGCCAGGCCCAGACCTAGTTATGGCCAGTTTTGGCCCAAATTCTTGGGCCCAATCCTAGATCTGACTCAGCCAAACCTGGCCCGGTCCATTTTTAGCTGACCCGATCCGTTTTTCGACCCAGCCCATTTTACGGCCCGTTTTTCGACCTGGCCAGTTTTCTGGCCCGGTCCATTTCAACCCATTTTGGGCCCAACCCAGTTTTAGACCCGTTTCAGTTAGACCTCATTTTAGCCCATTTTACCTTGATTGTTTATTTGTTCTTCCTCGTTTTACCAGATTGAACTCCTCCAAGCCGATATATTCATTTACTCGCTTCAGTTTTCGACTCCACACACAGGTGAGGGGACTTATCACCGTTTTGGCATGCATTCACATCTATTTTAACCCTTAATCTTGGACATGGAGTGACTTGAGTGGGGCCCTTTGTTTATTAAGCCACTCAGTAAGGGAACTGTTGAATGAAACTGTGGCAATGGACCCATTTGGGTATACACATGTCAACTATATGCGATTAATGAGAAATTTTGATCGGATGAATGGATACTAAATAGGATGTAGAAACTTTGGTAATATAGTATGTATTTAAGTATAATGTGTGAATGAATTTGTGAAGATAATAAGATATGTGTTGGACATCGAATGCAATGCTTGGAACTTGTAATAGTCGAAATTTTTAAATCAATATAAATGTGGATATTATTTATTTTAATGATGGAAATTGGGAAAATTGATGGAATAGATGGTAAATGGGTCAAAATTTAGACAAAGGCCCAAATATGGCCCAATGGACCATGGATTGGATTTAATTTATCTTAATAGTCAATTATGGTCAAATTGGGCCAAGGATAGTCAAATTGGGCCCAATACCCATTTGGGACCCAATGGATCAAGCTAATGTAAGCTCTAAGGTAAATGGGTAAGGGTGAATTTAATTGGGCCATGGACCCAATGGTGATCCAATAAGTGGGAATGAATTGAGTAGGTTTAAATCACCTAAGTTAATTTGAATTAGACCAAGGTGATGTGCCCAATTGGGACCCACCTCCACCTCACCAAGTGAGGTGGCGTGTGGACCAAGAACTGGTGGGGCCGGTCACCATGGTTGACTTGGTCAACCATGGGTGTATCTCATGGAAGAAATTTAATGGAATTAAGTTAAAGTGGGAATTAATTAACTTAACCCTAATGACCCAATTAATTAGTTAATTAAGCTAAGTTAAAAACGATGGTCAAATGGATGACCAAAACCACCCATTGCAAGACAGAAGAAAAACATTGGCTTGGTGGTGGTTATCCCAACCACCACCATAATGCATAAAAAATATCTAAGCTTGGTTGGTGGGAGACTTAATATGGAGTATATCTTATGACTTTTTCATCTCATTCTCTCCATTCCATCTAACTCTTTCACACGTTCTCCATCTCTTTCACTCTCAAAACTGTCCTTCACACATCCAAGGAAGAGAGGAAGAAAACTAAGGAAGAAGAAGGAGAAAAGCTTAGAGAAGAAGAGATGAAAGAAGTGAAATTTTGGTCCACCACTCTAAGATCAAGGGCTACCATCTTCCTTCTCATTATCTCCCCCTCTCCCTCTCTCAAACCTAACTCTACCATAGCCGATCCAAGCCTTGATGTTTTTCATTGGGTCAAGCACATCTTGACCGACCAAAGATCAAGAAGAAGGAGAGAGGAGCCTAAGGAAATCAATGGGAGTAACGAAAGTCGGAATGAGGCGTCGGATCGTAAGTATTTTCTAAACAAGAGTTTAGATTTTTTTTTTTTAGGGTTTAAGAGGTTATGAAATCCATTTCTTGGATTTAGAGGTGGCCAAAACATCATGGCCTTGGATCTCAAATCCATCAAATGAAAGGAGGAAAAATGGGCAAACCCCTAATGGATAAATTAAGGTTAAGAACAAATTAAATGGATTAAGGATATTATGAAATTAAATTAATTAAGCATGGAGAATGGTTAATGATTAAATGTAAGTGGCTAGTTAATTTTAAAAATTCAATGAATGAATGTAGTGATTTTGAAAGGGGTAGAAATGATGATTTAAAAAAATGAAACCATGGAGAGGTTCTTGGTGGATCTAAAAGTATTTGGATCATGAAGACAATAAGGAAATATTGGTCCCTTGAATGAACCGTAAATATAATTAAGGTTGACGACCAAATATAATGATCCAAATGTGGTTAAGAGTAATGGTTTAACAGTGTGATTTAAACCACCTCAAGCAAGGATTTATTTGGGATCTAAATGATGTAAATAGACCCAAGAAAAAAAATGGGAAAAAAGGACACCATGGGTTCGGCCATGGTGTATGGCCGAACCCATGGCCCATTTGTGAGCCTTTTGATGGGTTAGATTGGAGTATGAATGTATTTAAATTGATTGGGATTAGGTTAAGTTAAGGACTTATTTTTAATGAGTTCATGTTATGGTTGATAGGTCACTAATAGATCTAAGTTATGTATCAATTTTGGACTTAAGTGTGGCTAAGTTAATAGACTTTAATGTGATTATGGATGATGATTCAAATGTGTAAATAGGCCAAAGAAAGAATGGGGTAAAGACATCATGGGTTCAGCCATGGTGTATGGCCGAACCCATGACCCATTTGTGGGTAAACTTATGGATTAAATTTGGTATTATGCATGTGAGAAATGAATGAGGATTAGAGTGTTTAAATGGCTGATTTCTAGTGTTGTTATGTCATGGTTAATGAGACATCAATGGACCCATGTTGTGAACCAATTAAGGACTAAGATTAAGGTGTATGCATATGGATTAATTAATGGGGATTAGATTAAGTAAATGGCTATTTTTTTAGTAATTTTTATGTCATGGTTGATGGGTCATGAATGGATCCAAGTCTATGTACAATTATGGACTTAATTAGGCATGGATGAATGAGTGATTAACCATGGAAAAGAGGTAGTAGCAAAACCGTAATTATGGGCCAAAATGAAGGACCATGGGTTCGGCCATAGTACATGGCCGGACCCCATGGGGGATGAACTTGGACTTAGACGTTTTTATGATGACCTTAGGTGTGTTTTATGAAACCTAGGGTGGCTAGATTTTAAACTCACAAATTAAAATATCTAATGGATTAAATGGGACCCAGAAAACCTAAATAGTGACCGATTATTCATATGGACTTGAAAGTAATTAATGGGCTTAGAAATAGTTAAAAATATGGACTGATTTGGTAATGTATAAATAAGGTACCGGACATCGCAAACGGTGCGCGATCGGCGACCGGATTCAGGAACTGAAAAACGTAAAGACACTAGTCGGTATTCGGTAGGATTCCTACCTTTTTATAAGCCATGGATTAAGTAGTATGTGATGTTTTCCCTTTAATTTATTTTGGAAATCATGTGAATGTTTTAAGATGGGTTTTGGATTAAGTATTATGTGATGTTTTCCTTTAATTTATTTTGGAAATCATGTGAATGTTTTAAGATGGGTTTCGGATTAAGTATTATGTGATGGTTTCCCTTTGATTTATTTGGAAATCATGTGATTGTTTTAAGAGGGGTTTTATGACTATGATTTACATATATTACATGGCATATGGCATCTACATCTCATGCATGACAGGGGAAGGATGAAATGAAACCGGAGTCCATGCTCCGTCGAGGCAACCGATAAACAGACATGGGGATATTTTGATGTGTTTGATTTATCAGGGATGTTGTATGTAATTGTGATACCTTGATGATGGTTCTTCCATCAAGGGGGATGATGTGTGACTATTTATATCTTGACGAGGCATTGCCGTCAAGGGGGATAATTTGTGATTGTTTATATCTGGATGAGGTTTTGCCGTCTAGGGGGATGATTTGTGATTGTTTATATCTTGACGAGGTTTTACCGTCAAGGGGGATGATTTGTGATTGTTTATATCTGGACGAGGTTTTGCCGTCCATGGGGGGATGATTTGTGATTATTTATATCTTGACGAGGTTTTGCCGTCAAGGGGGATATGACAGCATGATGGTATGGATGATGGGTGGGTTTCATAACACAGACACCCATGGCATAGCATTCATTTTATGATTTTTCGTTATAATATTATCTATATGCTTTGTTATCACTAATCCATGTGTTAACCCTACTCGGAGTCCTACTGGGCACGTTGTCTAACATTCTACTTATACCCTAGCTGATTACGCAGGAGATGGCACAACGGAAGGGTGCGACGGAAGCCAAGCTTAGGAACTTGGGGAGGCGGCTATTTAATTTATTTAAATTTGTTTTGGAAATGTATTTGAGTAGCCTAGCTTGTCGGAAATGTAATATTTTAGATTACTTGCTATATTTTGGTTTTTATTTTGGACATTGTGATGTTGAGATATTTTGGTAATTAAATGAATGTTCTTCCCTGCTATCTAAAATTTGTAGGTTAGTCTCTATTGTCATTCCGCATTTAATTTAATATTCCTCGAGCTTACTTCTACGTGTGAATCATTCTCGTGGACTTCGTTCCACGCACACGTAGGGCTGGATAGTTAAGGGCCGGGCTTTAGAAGCTCGAACTTAACTCGCGTCGTGACGTCTGCGCCCTTTGTCACTTGTTATTTAAAAAAAAAAAAAAATAGACACTGATTTCGGTGAAAAAGGGGTGGGCGTTACAGCTGGTATCAGAGCGAACTAGGAAGAATGAATCTCTCGAAGTAAGACTAAGACGGTTGCATGTCTCACTGACAGCTAAGAGTCCCAACCGACCGACTCTTCGGAGTCCGCTGCACCGGGGCCGAGTTAATTTATTTCGATTGACTCAAACTGAAGCATGCAATCTGAGAACAACGTTTGACGAAAAGGAAGGATAGCAAGGGAAGAAAAAAGAATTCATTCTAAGTTAGATCTATCAAACATAGCAAGATAGGGCTTATTTTCCCCCGAAAATGAGAACACAATATTTGATACTTAGGAAATTTTCCCCCCAAGAACAAGGTATACTCACTTAGCAAATTCCCCCCAAATTGACGAAACAGTGTTAGATTTATCAAACGTAGCAAAGTAGGATCACTTTCTCAGTATCCCCAATTTGAACAACAAACAATAGGAATTTAGAGATTCTCCCACCCCCTTCTCCCCCCCCCCCCCTCCCCGAAACGAAGGAAAACAAAGAGTGATGATTTGGCAACTTCCCCCAAACAAAATACATTGTACTATGCATAAGAAATCCCCCAAAACAAAGTATGATTAATTGGTGATGATGCAGGGTCTTCTATGGAAAATTAGGATAAGAAAGGGTAAGGAAATGTCGGGGAAAAGGGAAAGATTTTGTAAAGGTTGTAGGTACGTTTTAAAGTGTTTGTGCTAACCCTACCAAAACTTGTAATGTGGTGAAAGTTCGAATAATTTTCAATAAAGTATTCAAATTAAGAGTTTACAAGGATTTGGGCATGGAGATATATGTGACGGGGCTACTTGTTTTTATTGAGACGTGGTATGGGTACGTCCCTCACCGGATATTGATGAGATAAGTGTATAGATTTTGTGTGTATGGCTTAGAGTAGCCATGAAACCTTGGGAATCTCGATATGAAATACGGAGACTAGGTTCCGTAGGGTTACCGTTGAGCAGTGGGTCCCTTGCATGCTACGCGCTGGAGGACGCTCTCACGGCTATTTCGCACACTTGACGTGCGTGGATGCGCAAAGCTAGGTACTATTTTACCCCATGGGGGTGGTGCTAGTTTCTTTAGACGAGGACCGACCGCCTTAGAGCTTGACTGAATCACCCTTGGGGTGAAGGGATGCAGGGCGGGGTAGACATGATCACGTTGGACGTGGGTCTCCCGCTTAGTAAGTCATGGCAGTAAGTCTTGCTAGGTGTCGGTGTATATTTGTGATTTGATATGGGTGCCATAGTCAGGTAGTGACACATTCGAGTGTAGTTTCTATGGATAAAATATTTCATGATAGAGGATGGGTCTGGATTAATTGTGATCAAGGATGGATTAGTTATGCCCATGAATGGATTATACCCTGAGGGGGGGAGGGGGGGGGGGGAGGGTTATATTCATGGATAATTATTAATCATGGATAGATGATACTCACTGATATAGTGGCACCAGGGATGGATGTGTATAACCGCGGATGGTGATTCCCGTGGTGGTTTGGATTAATGTCAGTATCGGTACCATGGTAGACATGTCGGTAGTATGATGGACCTGTTGGTCTCATAGATAACATATAGACCTAATGATTGGGACATGTTTCAATTTACGTCCCACGTTATAAGGAAAAGGAGTTAGTCGTATTAGGACTTGTATCACAGGAAAGTGAGTGTGGAAAGATACTCACTATCATAGAAGTTTTGAATAAAAGGTGTTAGTCACATGGTGACTTATGTATAAAGAAAGATATGCTTACTGTTGAGAGATATACTTAAGGGAAAAGTTATGAGTCTAGTGAAACTCGAATGGGAAGCTATGGGCTACTGCCGAGTTAGACTGGCCAGCTGACTCTGTAGTTAGCCGATGGAGTTCCAGGAGAGTGAAGCTAGAAACCTAGTTAAATGGAATGTGGAAAAGACTTGAGCATAGGCTCGTATTGGCAGGCTACCTCACACAGAGAGTAGACGAATGAACGTGTTGAGCGACTATGTGTGGAAAATATTTTGGTAACAGGTAAAGTGAAACAGAGTATATTGATTTACATATGAATTGTAAATGGGTTCACAAGAAAAAGAGATAACATGAAACAGAGTAAATTTTACGAGGATAAAACTCGTAGGTTGATGTGAGTGATGTTGATGTAATTAAGAGGTACTTAGCACAATTGAACGAGAACAACGAATAGACCCAGAAATGGAGGAGATATGGACCAAGATATCTACAGGCGAGGTGGTATCGGAATGAGAGTTACGACCGGGACAGGGTTTTGTATTCCGAGGTAGGACGGATGTACCTAAGAGCTGCGGAAGGGAGTTGTTGGTTGAGGCACACCAAACCAAACTCTCTACCCATCCGGACGGCACCAAGATGTACCATTATCTTAAGAGGCACTATTGGCAGCATGGACTCAAGAGAGATGTGGCAGAGTTTGTTGCTCGCTGCCTAACTTGTCGGCAAGTTAAGGCGGAACATCAGAAGCCACCGGGTTTACTCGCACCCTTACTAGTGCCAGAGTGGAAATGGGAGCACATATCTATGGATTTCGTATCAGGGTTGCCAAGGTCATCAAAGGCCAACGATGCGATATGGGTCGTAGTGGACCGGTTGACTAAATCTGCCCATTTCCTTCCCATCAAGATGACAGATTCATCAGAGACATTGGGTCGACGGTACATCCGGGATATCATCAAACTACATGGTATTCCCCGGACTATCGTGTCCGACAGAGATGGCCGATTCACCGGCAGAGTGTGGCAGGGCATGCAGTCGGCTATGGGGACCGACATATTGACTAGCACAGCATTTCATCCACAGACTGATGGACAGTCGGAGAGGACAATACAGACATTGGAGAATATGCTGAGAGCATGCATGCTAGACTTCAAGGGTGGATGGGAGGATCACTTGCCACTGGTGGAGTTCTCCTACAACAACAGTTACCAGGCAAGCCTCCAGATGGCTCCGTTTGAGACCTTATATGGTAGGCCGTGTAGATCTCCAGTGTATTGGACAGAGGCCAGTGAGCCTGCTCTAATTGGGCCGGAGTTGGTTGCTGTAACACCCCGATTTCTCAATGATGTGGATAATTACGAAAATGCCCCTGGATTGGTAAATTTAATGGTTGTGATGTTGAATAAGGAAATAGTGGGGCCCATTGCTCAAACTAAGATCCTATGAACATATTATAAGGGTCAAATTTTAATGGATGGGTAATGTACATCAAATTGGGTCAAAATGGTTAATTGGGTCAAAGAATTCTCAATGATTGAAATAATTACGAAAGTGCCCCCGGTTTGTTAAATTAAATGTTTGTAATGTTAAATAAAGAAAAGGTGGGGCCCATTGCTCAAATTAAGATCCTATGAACACATTATAAATGTCAAATTTGATTGGATGGGTAATGTGCATCAATTGGGTCAAAAATGGCTAAACGGGTCAAGGAGCTAAAGGGGGACCCAACGGGTCGAGTTGACTTTGTTGACCACAGCCGACCGTGTGGGCCCACAAATGAGTTCAATGGTGAGTTAAATCAGGTTAAGTGGAACTGATTTTATTTAATTTGAATTAAGAATGAGTTGACTCAAATGCATTAAATGATTGCCAATTAATGAGTTGAGTTGGACATGTGAGTTGAGTGAGTCAAAATGGAAATCAAATGGGCTGTAAATTCAGTGAGTTAAGTGGAATATGAGGAGCTGTTTTGATCTCAAACAAACCAAAACAAGTCCCACACGGTGGGGACTTGTTATGGTGATTTCCATGCAAAACGTTAAATGGAAATGATGTGAAGGTGATGAGATTAAATGGGGCTGCCAAAGGTTGCAACGGTTGAGGCCAAGAGTGGTGACCATTGGTACCAAGGGGTGCCTTCCATGTCCCATCGTTTTTGTCAAGAAGTTATGAAGGAATAAATGGATTTTGTGGTTGAAGAATAAAAAGGGTAGACCATCCATTTGGGCTGTTTTTCACACAAGGAAATCCAAGAATTCCCATCTCTCTCTCCCTCTCTTCTAGTTTGTTTTCTTGGCTGAACAGCAGATGTTTTGGCAGCAGTTAATCAAGCATAAACCAGCAAGGAATTAAGGAAGAAAGGAAGAAATAAAAGGGAGAAACCAAGGATCATAGGCAAGAAGAAAGATTGGAAGTTTGGTAAGTACTTATATGTTATTTTGGTTTAATAACATGGAACAAATGGGGTGTGTATTGGGCCATGGTTATGGCCGAATACACCAAGGTTTTAACCTTGATTAATAGAGGTTTAAAATGGTAAAAATAACCATTGGGTTCAGCCACCATGGAGGGCCGAACCCCATGTAAAAGATTGGTTGATTTTCATGTTTTGAAACATGGAAACCATGGAGTTTTTGTGGACTGCTTTTGAGTTTTATTTGAGTTTCAAATGCATGTTTTAAAGAGGGTTAAAAACATGGATCTGAATGACATAAGGGCTGAAGGTATCATGGGCCTAAAACAGTGGTTTAAAATTGATGAAATGGACCATTTGGATCGGCCATCTTGGATGGCTGAATCCCATGAAGTATGATGGTCATTTGGACAAAGTGATGAAAATATTAGATGGTTTTGGTGAGTTAAAAACCATATAACGTTATGGTGTTCTTGTGGCAATTATTGGATTAACATGTTTACTGTTTTGGTGGATTTTATGTGGTTGAACCATGTATAATTCATGGGTGAGTTAGCATGATTAAACCATGAGTAATCATGGTGATTATTGGATCAAGTGAACCCTAGGGTTCGGTTATGAGTATGGCCGAAACCCATGGGGCTGTTTTGAAATAAATGGGCTGTTTTGGATGGGAGGTTATGGTTGTTTTAATTAGGGAATCATACATGATAACTTATGGACTATGTGTAAGAAAATAATCAACCATTGATGATGATGGATTGTGGATAAAAATATATAGGATGAGGTTCGGCCATGTGGCATGGCCGAACCCCATCAATGATTATTTGATAGAATTGGGTTAAGTAATAAATGAGATTAAAGGTGATGAATGAAGAACCCAAATTAAAAAGGTGAGGTTCGGCCAAGTTGTGTGGCCAAACCCTACTAAGTTGGTTTAGATATGGTTAAACTAAAGGTTAGCCTAAATGGCATAAAAATAATTATTTATGGAACGATCAATGATGGAAATGATCATAGGGTTGGATGTATGGACACGAACCTCACATGATGTGGTTGGGTCTTAGATGTGAATGAATAAAGGATAGTATGATTTACTTATTGTTATATGGACAAGGTGACGGAAGTGAACGGCGTGCAAGTCGTGACCGGGTGATGCTAAAGAAAGAACGAACACTGAAGTGAATCTTCAGTAGGTTTCCTACCTATTTGTAACCACAATTATGATTTGGTTTTATCATGTTTTTATGAGATATGTTGTATTTGATATTATGTTTCAAATATGGTTTTGAATGATGAGATATGTATTTACAAATGACATACATGTACATTGACATCTCATGCATGGCATGGGGTGATGATTATGGATTACCTTAACTTGAGAGTCCCAATGAAAGAACACTGTGAAACAACTCAATGATGAAGTGTCTTTCCACAGGTAACAGATTATTG
>CM023539.1:69495288-69520395 GCA_013350335.1 Chimonanthus salicifolius | reverse complement strand
TAAACATTAAAACCCTAAAACCCTAAACCAAAAACCCTAAACCCTAAACCCTAAACCCTAATGCCTAAACCATAAAACCCTAAACCGTAATACCATAAAACTCTAAAAGCCCTAAACCCCTAAAACCAAAAACCCTAAACTCAAAACCCTAAACCCTAAAACCCTAAAAACTAAAACACTAAAACCCCAAACCCTAAACCCTAAACCCCAAAACCTAAAACCCAAAAAGCCTACGCCCTAAACCCTAAAACCCTTAACCCAAAACCCTAAACCCTAAACCCTAAACCGTAAAAACTTAAAACTCTAAAACGCTTAAACCCCTAAACCTTAAAACCCAAAACTCAAAACCCTAAACCCAAAAACCCAAAAACCATAAAACCCTAAAACCCTAAGCCCCGAAGCCTAAACTCGAAACCCTAAAACCTATTCCCTAAACCCTAAACCCCTCAAACCGTAAACACTAAAACCTTAAAACCCTAAACCCTAAACCTTAAACACCAAAACCCTAAAAACTAAAACCCTAAAGCCTAAAGCCTAAACCCTAAACCACTAAAACCCTAAACACTAAATCCTAAACCCTAAACCCAAAACACTAAACCACAAAACCCTAAACCCTAAAACCCTAAGACCATAAAACCCATAAACCCTAAACAGTAAAACCCTAAGACCCTAAAGCCAAAAACCGAAAAACCTTAAACCCAAAACCTAAACCCGAAATCCTAAACCCTAAAACCCTATGGTCCAAACCCTAAACCCTAAACCCTCAACCCTAAACCCCTAAAACTTAAAACCCTATAACACTAAAACCAAAAACCCTAAAACCCTGAACCATAAAACCTAAACCCTAAAAGCCTAAACCCTAAACCCTAAAACCCTAAGACCCTAAAACCCATAAACCCTAAACCCCTAAAATTTAAAAACCCTAAAACCCTAAACCCTAAACGCTAAAACGCTAAAACCTTAAACCCCAAACCGTAAACCCTAAATCCTTAAAACATAAACCCTAAGCACTAAACCTTAAACCCTATACCCTAAATCCCTAAAACCCTAAAACCCTAAACCCCTATCCATAAACCCCTAAAACCATAAATCGTAAATCCCTAAAACCCTAAAACCCTAAACCCTAAAACCCTAAACGCAAAACCCTAAACCCTAAATCCAAAACCCTAAAACCCTATGCACTAAACCCTTAACCCAAAACCATAAAACCAAAACCCTAAACCCTAAAACCCTAAACCCCTAAAGCCCAAAACCCTAAACCTTAAACCCTAAAACCCTAAAACCCTAAACCCAAAACCCTAAACCCTATATCCTAAACCCTGAAACCCAATGCCCTAGACGCTTAACCCTAAAAGCAGAAACCTAAACCCTAAACCCTAAACTCTAGACCCCTAAACCCTAAAACCCCTAAACCCTAAACCGTAAACCCTAAACCCTAAAATCCTAAAATACTAAACCCTGAAACCTTAAACCACTAAAACCCTAAACCCGAAACCCTAAAGCCCTAAACTCTAAATGGTAAAACCCCACCCTAAACCCTAAAACCCTAAACTCTAAACCCTAAACCCTAAACCCTAAATCCCTAAAACCCTAAAACCCTAAAACCCTAAGCCCTAAACCCAAAACCCTAAACTCTAAACCCTAAAACCTAAACCCTAAACCCTAAATCCCTAAAACCCTAAACCCCTAAAACCCTAAAACCCTAAAGCCCTAACCCCTAACCCTAACCCTAAACCCTAAACCCTAAACCCTAAACCATAAAACCCTCAACCCTCAACCCAAAAACCCATACACCCTAAACCCCTAAAATCCTAAAACCTTAAAATCCTAAAACCCTAAAATCCTAAACCCTTAAACCCAAAATCCTAAACCCTAAAACTCTATAACCCAAAACACTAAAATCTAAACCCTGAATCCTATACCATAAACACTAAAGCCCTAGAACCCTAAACCCAAAACCCTAAATCCTAAGCCTAAACCCTAAACGATAAAACCTTAAACCTTAAAATCCTAAAACCCTAAAACACACAAACCCTAAACACCAAAAATCATAAAACCCTAAACCCTAAAGCCTAAACCCTAAAACCCTAAACCCTAAACCCTAGACCCTAAAACTCTAAAACTCTAAAACCCTAAAAAACTAAACCCTAAAACCCTAAACCACTAAAACCCTAAACCCTACACCCTAAACTCTAAACCATAAACCTTAAACCCCAAAACCCTAAACGATAAAATCCTAAAACCCGAAACCCTAAGCCCTAAACCCCTAAACCCCTAAACCCCAAAACCCTAAAATCCTAAACCCCTAAACCCTAAACCCTAAAACCCTAAACCCTAAACCATAAAACCTTAAACCTTAAAATCCTAAAACCCTAAAACACATAAACCCTAAACACCAAAAATCATAAAACCCGAAACCTAAAACCCCAAACCCCTAAACCCCAAAACCCTAAAATCCTAAACCCTAAACCCCTAAAACCCTAAACCTAAACCCTAAAACATAAACCCTAAAATCCTAAAACCCTAAACCCTAAAACATAAACCCTAAACCCTAAACCCCTAACTCCCCAAACCCTAAACCCTAAAACCTTAAAACCCTAAACCCTAACCCCGAAAACCCTAAAATGCTAAGCCCTAAATCACAAACCCTAAACCATAAAACCCTCAACCCAAAACCCTAAAACCCTAAAACCTTGAGCCCTAAATCCTAAACCCTAAACCATAAAACCTTCAACCCAAAAACCCTAAAACCCTAAAACCCATACACCCTAAACCCCTAAAATCCTAAAACCTTAAAATCCTGAAACCCTAAAACCCTAAACCCCTAAACCCTAAAACACTAAAAGCCTAAACACTAAAATCTAAACCTTGAATCCTATACCATAAACTCTAAAACCCTAAAACACTAAACCCAAAACCCTAAACCCTAAAGCCAAAAGCCTAAACCATAAACCTTAAAACTTAAAACCCTAAAACCCTAAACCCAGAACCCTAAACCACAAAACCTTAAACCTTAAAACCCTAAAACCCATAAACCCTAAACACCTAAAATCCTAAAACCCTAAAACTCTCAACCCTAAATCCTAAACCCTAAAACCTTAAAACCATAAACCCGAAAACCTAAACCTTGAATCCCAGACCCTAAACCCTAAAACCATAAACCCTAAACCCTTAACCCCTCAAACCCTAGACCATAAATCCCTAAAACCCTAAAACCTTAAACCCTAAATCCTAAAACCCTAAACCCCTAAAACCCTAAACCCCTAAAACCCTAAATCCCAAAAATCCTAAAACCCTAAAACCCTAAACCCCAAACCATAAAACCCTAAAACCCTAAACATTAAATCCTAAATCCTAAAACCCTAAAACCCTAAATGCTAAAATTCTAAAACCGTTAACCCTAAAACCCTAAAACCCGAAACACAAAACCCTAAACCCAAAAACCTAAAACCTAAATACCCTAAACCCTAAACCCTAAACCCTCAACGCTAAACCCTTAACCCCTAAAACCCTAAACCCTAAACCCTAACCCTAAAACACTAAAAACCTAAACCCTAAATCCTCAGCCTTAAACCCCTAAAACCCTAAAACTCTAAAAGCCAAAACCCTAACCCCAAAAACCCTAAAACCCTAAACCCTAAACCCTAAACTCTAAACCCTAAACCCTAAACTCTAAATCCTAAACCATAAGACCCTAAACCCTAAAACCATAAAACACATACAACCTAAACCCATAAAACCCTAAGGCCCTAAACCCTAAACCCAAGAACCCGAAAACTCTAAACCCTAAATCCTAAACCCTAAAACCCTACATCCTAAACACTAAATCGTAAACATAAAACCTAGACCCTGAATCCTATACCCTAAACTCTAAAACCCTAAATGCCTAAACCCCAAACCCTAAAACCCTAAAACCCTAAACCCTAAAACCCTAACACCCGAAAATCCTAAACCCTAAAGCCAAAACCCTAAAACTGTAAACACTAAAACCTAAACCCTGAATCCTATACCCTAAACTCTAAAACTCTAAAACTCTAAATCCCAAAACCCTAAACCCTAAAACCCTCAGTCCCAAACCTTAAACCCTAGACCCTAAAACCTAAAACCCTCAACCCTAAACCCTAAAACCCTAAACCCAAAACCCAAAACCCTAAACCCTAAACCCTAAATCCTAAATCCTAAGCCCCAAAAACCCAAAAACCCTAAAACTCCTAACGCTAAACCCTTAACTCCTAACCCTAAACACTAAACCCCTAAAACGTAAAACCCTTAAATCCTAAAATCCTAAACCCTAAAACTCTAAACCCTAGTCCCTAAACCCTAAACCCTAGTCCCTAAACCCTAAATCCTAAACCCTAAACTCTAAAAAACATAAAACCCTAAAACTCTAAACCCTAAAACCTAAACCCTAAACCCTAAACTCTAAACCCTAATACCCTAAACCTCTAAAACCCTAAACCCTAAAACCGTAAAACCCTAAATCCTAAACCCTAAAACCCTACCCTAAACCATGAAACCCGAAACCCCTAAACCCTAAAACCCTGACCCTAAACCCGAAAATCCTAAAACCCTAAACCCTAACCGTAAACCCTAAAACCCTAAAACCCTAAACCCTCAACCCTCAACCCCTAAACCCCAAAACCCCAAACCCCTAAAATCCTACCCTAAACCCTAAAACCCAGAGCCCCAAACCTTAAATCCTATACCCTAAAATCCTAAACCCTAAACCCGAAAGCCTAGACCCTAAAACCCTACCCTAAACTCTAAAACCATAAAACCCTAAAACCCTAAACCCTAAACAGTCAACCCTAAAATCCTATAACCCTAAAACCTTAAACCCAAAACCCAAAGCCCTAAGCCCTAAACCCTAAACCCTAAACCCCTAAACCCTAAAACCCTAAAACCATAAACCCTAAAACCCTAAAACCATAAACCCTAAAGGTGAAATCCTAAACCCTAAACCCTAAAACCTTAAAACCCTACACCCCTAAAACCCTAAACCCTAAAACCCTAAAACCCTAAACCCTAAATCCTAAAACCCTAAATCCTAAACACTAAACCCCTAAAAGCCTAAAAGCCTAAAACCCTAATACGTAAACCCTAAACCTTAAACCGTAAATCCCTAAACCCCTAAACCCTAAAACCTAAAACCCTAAAACCATAAACCCTAAAGACAAAACCCTAAACCCTAAACCCTAACTCCTAAACCCTAAACCCTAAAACCCTAAAACCTTAAAACCCTACAACCCTAAATCCTAAACCCTAAACCCTAAAACCATAAACCCTTGATATCGGTTTAAACACTCAAAACTTGGCCAAATCTACTTCTACTTGATTCCAACCAGTTAAAATTTAAAGAGGAACACAGTGGTTACCTTCACTTGAGTTCATGGGTTGAAAATCCGGTCTTTTGAAAATTCCTCCTCTAAGCTTACAGTAAGACAAAGACTTTGAAAAACAGTGGCAAAGAAGGGAGATTGGCTGGGTGTTCAGAGAGTAGCTGAGACTGAGACTGAGACTGAGATGGAAATGTGGGAGTGAAACCAGTTGGGGAGAGGGTAGTCTTATAGGAAGTACTGATCAATCGAAGGTGGCCAACCGGTGGCTGCATGCAGCTGCTGCCTATGTCCCAACAGTAAAGGTACTGTTTGGGTGACTGGTTGCAGATCAGTCCCTCTAAAGTTCCAATTTTGCAAAAAGACCCTAATTACATAAAAATCGATTTTTAACTAAAAATAATACTTTAATGTTTGAAATTTTAATCCAACTTGACAGATAAGTTGGGTTTTAAAAACTTTAATCACTATAAAAATTTGGAGATTTAAAACTCACCAAAAACTATAGATTTAAATAAAACTCATAATTTAACACTATTTACTTAATTTAACTTGTGATAAATAAAACGATTTAAGGTCCTCATTTTTGGAGTTTGAAAGAATAAACTAGACCATACTAAAATGGTCTAACTTACTATATTTGTTTCAAAAAATTTCTCATTTCCAAAACCATTTAAAAATATTTATTGCTCCCTTTCGGGGTTTTGACGGGCTGTTTTAAATACTATTTTCTGAAAAAAAAATTATTTTAATATCAGAAATAGGAATCCTTGATTAAGGAAAATAATATCATCCAATAATAAACACATAATAACACAATTAATAAAATAATAACAATAAGCGGTAAATTACCATTTTCACCCTCCAGTTGAACGAGCTGGATCACTAAGTTTTCGAGCTCAGATTGGGCCACACCTAGGCTTTTCACAAAGCCATTACCGTAATCTTCGAGATTAACCGTTTTAAGAAGGATTTATTAAACTAAATTCGCCTAATTTGGGTCAGGGTATTACAGGTTGAGATGAGTCCTTTCCATCTTGCCCTAGGGTTTTGGTGAGAGAGAGAGGTTGAGATGGAAAAACCCGAACTCCTTTCTTGTCTAGAGAGGGTAGGCCAAAGAGGGCTTGAGAGAGGGAGAGAGTGAATGTCTCAAGGAGTATCCCTAGGGTTTTGGTTGTTGCTAAACCTAATGCCCCCAACTACCCTCATCAAGATGGGGTCTTTCCCATGTGTCCCTTGGCTACCCAAGAGGGCACATGGCTTACATATGGCACTCTCCCTCTACCCAACGATTCTCTTGTCTAGGGTTTCCATGAGATGGAAACTCTCCACCTCCCCTTTGACTCACTTAAATCCTTTCATCTTCCATGTGACTCACCACCCATCCAACTCACTTAACTTAAATAAAACTCATTCTCCTAACTCAAGCACTTGAATTTATTCTTAATTAATTAATTCCTTAACTCCACTCACTTCACTTAATCCTTTTGGACTCACCTATGAACTCACCCATGGTTGACCAAATCAACCATGGTGGCCGGCCCCATATGTGGCCTTAGACTACACGCCACCTCACTTGATGAGGTGGACTTAGGTCCTACTTCGCTATGCCACTTGATGAGGTGGGTTTCATGCCTTTAGATCTTAATTGGGTACATGACCCGATTAAATCAATTCCTTACCCAATTACCCTAAACATCAATTCATCTTGACCCATTGGGTCCCAATTGGGCATTTGACCCAATTGACCACATTTACCCAATTAATTAGAATTAACCCTATCCATGATCCATCGGAACATATTTGAGCCATTGCTCCAATTCTTATCCATCTACATCCATTGCATCTATAAATCTTAATTTTTCCCAATTAAAATAGATAATAGCCAATACAATTATTGCATTGAAAATCTGGGCTATTACAATTTACCCTCTTTTGAAATTTTCAGTCTCGAAGATCGAGAGAAGTAGAGATTCAAACAAATCATACAAAAAGCTAAGGATGAGCTGCTCTCATTTCTGATTCAAGTTCCTAGGTGACTTCCTCATTACCATGTCGATCCCATACCACCTTGACGAATTGAATGGCTCGGTTCCATAGTACTCTGTGTTACTTCCCGATCACTCTGGCTACCTTCTCCACATAAGTTATGTCACTTTGCACATCAACATCTTGCACGTTCAACACGTGTGAAGGATCAAGATTGTATTTCCTCAACATAGATACGTGGAATACATCGTGCAAAGATGACAACTATGGAGGAAGTGCCAATTGATAAGCCACTTCCCCCACCTTCTTTAGGATTGGAAACGACCCCACAAATCTAGGCGACATTTTCCATTTCTTCCCAAATCGCATGTATCCTTTTCGTGATGAGACTTTCAAGAACGCTAAGTCTCCCACTTCAAACTCGAGGAACCTCCTTCTCTTGTTAGCGTAGCTCTTCTGACAACCCTTTGCAGTAAGTAGATGTTGTCGTATCAACTTAATCTGCTCCGTGGTCTCTGCAACTAACTCGGATCCAATAAGTGCAGGTTCACTAGCCTCTGTCCAACACACTGGTGATCTACAGGGTCTACCATACAACGCCTCGAATGGAGCCATCTGGAGGCTCGCCTGGTAACTGTTGTTGTAAGAGAACTCAACCAGCGGTAAGGGATCCTCCCATCCACCCTTGAAGTCTAACATACATGCTCTCAGCATATACTCCAATGTTTGTATTGTCCTCTCTGATTGTCCCATTAGTCTGTGGATGGAACGTTGTGCTAATCAATAAGTCTATCCCCATAGCCGACTGCATGCTCTTACACACCCTGCCGGTGAATTGACCATCTCTGTCGGACACAATGGTCCGGGGGATACCATTTTGTCTGATGATATCCTTGATGTATCGTCGACCCAAAGTCTCAGATGAATATGTCATCTTAATGGGAAAGAAGTGTGCAGACTTGGTCAATCGATCTACCATGACCCATATTGCATTGTTGCCCTTTGATGATCTTGGCAACCTTATCACATAATCCATGGAAATATGTTCCCATTTTCACTCCAGGTACTGGTAAGGGTTTGAGTAAACTTGGTGGCTTCTGATGTTCAGTCTTAACCTGCTGACAAGTTAGGCAGTGAGCAACAAACTCTGCCACATCTCTTTTGAGTCCATGCCACCAATAGTGTCTCTTCAGATCATGATACTTCTTGGTGCTACCCGGATTGTAACGCCCGCCCCTTTTCATCGAAAATCAGAGTCTATTTTTTTTTTTTTTACATAAAAGTGACAAAGGGCACGGACGTCACGACACGAGTTAAGTTCCGAGCTTCTAAAGCCCGGCCCTTAACTGGCCAACCCTACGCGTACGTGGAACATAAATCCACGAGTACGGTTCACGCGTAGAAAGTAAGCTCGCAACACATAAAAATCAATGAGTATGATAATAGACACTATCCTACCAATTTTCATATAGCAGGGAAGAGATATCCATTAAATTACTAAAATGCCCTCATACCGTACTGTCCAAAATAATTTATAAAACATAGCAAGACATCTAAGTTATTACATTTCCGACAAGCTAAATTATACAAATACACATTTTCCCAAAATAAACTTAAACAAAATAATTAGTCCGCCTTCCCAAGCTCCTAAGCTTGACTCCCGTCCTGTCCTTCCGTTCCGCCATCTCCTGCATCGTCAGCTAGGGTAGAAGTAGGGCGTTAGAACACGCGCCCATTAGGACTCCGAGTAGGGCTAGCACATGGGTTAGCAATAACAGCATGCAGATAATATTATAGAAAAAAACCATGCACTTTTGGCAATGTCATGCAATGGGTGTTCTATGTCATGAATCCCACCCATCAATCTCATCCTCATTCTACAATGTCCCTTTTTCAACCATCCATAGTGTCCCAAATAAAATCCATACCATCATCGTGCTATGACCCTCTTGATGGAAAAACCATCATCAAGGTATACCAATACATACAACATCCCCCTTGATGGAAAATCATCATCAAGGTATCATAATTACAAGAGTCCCCCCTTGATGGCAAAGCCTCATCAAGGTATAATAATAACATATGTGAAATGTCCCCATGCTGTTTATCGGTCGCCCCGACGGAGCATGGACTCCGGTTTCATTTCATCCTTTCCGTGTCATATGCCTCCCATGCCATGCATGAGATGTAGATGCCATATGCCATGTAATATATAAAATTCAATAGTAATAAAACCCATCTTAAAACAATTACAAGATTACCAACTAAATCAAAGGGAAACCATCCCAATATATTTAATCCAAAACCCATCATAAGCATTCACATAATTTCCAAAATAATTTAGAGTAAAACATCACATGATACATAATCCAAAACTTATCTTAAAGACAACCACATGATTTCCAAAATAGATTAAAGAAAACATCACCCAAATCCATGGCTTACAAAAAGGTAGGAATCCTACCAAATACCGACCCTCGTCCTTTTACGTTTTCCGTTCGATAAACCCGGTCGCCGATCTCGCACCGCCTGCGATGTCCAGTACCTTATTACACATTCATCATTAGTCCATGTTTTAACCATTTCTAAGCCCATATGAAAAACCGGTCACTATTTAGGTTTTGTGGGTCCCATATCATCTATTAAACCTTTTAATCCCAGAAGTCTTAAAATTCGGCCACCCTAGGCTTTATGAATCACTTATAAGGTTATTACATTAGATCCCCTAAGTCCATGATCAATTTCCATGGAATTCTTGAATTTGGCCACTAATTACGGTTTTGCCACTACCCCTTTTACATAAACAATTACTCATTCATTCATGCCTACCTAAGCCCAAAATTGATCCATAACTTAGGTCCATTAATGATCCCTAACCATGTTACAAGATCATTAAAAATCAACCCTTAACTTAGCCTCATTTCCATTGATTTAACACATGCAAAATTCCAAATTTGGCCTATAACATGACCTAAAATTGGGTCATGGGTTCGGCGATACACCATGGCCGAATCCATGATGCCTATTTCCCATTTTTTCTTGGGTCCATTTACATCATTTAGATCCAACATAAATCCTTTAAACCCATCATTTGATCACCATTACATCCATATAGGGTTCGGCCATCCACCATGGCCGAACCCATGGTGCATGATCCATCATTCATTGCTCCAATTTATTTACATTCACCAAAATATTAATCCACTAATCTTCCCATTTTCCATGGCTTTTTAAACCCATTTAAAATTTGTAACACCTTACCATAGGGTTCAAGGTTCACTTCATCCATGCCTTTCAAGGCCATACACCTCTTTGCATTTTCATCATAACACCATTTTAAAACTTTCCCACATTCATTCATTTACTAAAATTCATTAGTTAAAAATCCTCATTGCCTTCCATTTTTCAAACCCTAATAAATCATACATTACTTACCATGGGGTTCGGCCATGCTACGTGGCCGAACCCTATGGTCCTTGACTCAAAAAAATTGCATATACCTCTATGTTTGATCACATTAAGCATGTACTATCCTTAGTCCTTTTTTTTTTTTTTAACCCTAATTTTTTTCTCCATTAGGGTTTTACCCACTTTCCATTCCTTAAACCCTAACTAATTAAACCAAACACCTAAACACCCACCATGGGGTTCGACCATGCTACATGGCCGAACCCTATGGCCCATGATTTTTTTATTCCAATCACCCAATTCCATGCTTAATTTAATAAATTACACAATGCACATACTACATTTACTTATTTCTTTTCCCTAACCCTAATTCATCCATTTAGGGTTTCCTCCACCTTCCATTCCATCCATTTGATAGATTTAAAATCCATAGCATAAAATTATCTATCCACCATTAATTTCACAAAAATAAATTCCAATTCTTAAACCCTAAAAATCCAAAATTTCTTGTTTAAGAAATACTTACAATCCGTCGTCTCCTCCGATTTCCGTCACTCCCGTCGGTTTCCTTAGCCTCCTCTCTCCTTCCTCTTGATCTTTGATAGGTCAAGATTCTTGATCAATGGTGGCAATCCCCAACCCTAGGATCGGCCATGTTAGGGCTTGTGTGAGAGAGGGAGAGGGAAAAAAAAACATGAGAGGGAAGATGTTAACCCTCACCTTAGAGTGATTTCCCTCCAATTTCTACTTCTTTCTTCTCTCCTTCTCTTCTCTTTTCCTTAGCTCTCTTTCTCTCCTTCACTTGGATGTAGGGGACGACCATGGAGAATGAAAGATGGAGAGTGCACAAATGAAGAGAGGATAAGAAATGAGAAAAGAATCAAGGCTTATCCCCATTTTTTCTTTACATTAATGATCTTACCCACCCTAAGATATTTTTTAGATATTTAATTTTCTTTATGGTGGTGGTTATCTAAACCACCACCAAGCCCCAACGTATTTTATTTTGGGTTTGGGATGAGGTGATTTGGTTTTCACCCTTTGACCCCACTTTGACCACCTCATTTGTATAATTTTTTAATCATTTTATATTTAGATATTTTAGTTACTTTAATTCCCATTTACTTAAGCCACCATCTTTATAAATCCACCCATGGTTGACCAAATCAACCATGGTGGCCGGCCCCACCAATTATTGGCCCACACGCCACCTCACTTGATGAGGTGGAGGTGGGTCTCACTTGGCCACATCACCTTGGTTTAATTTTTAACTTAACTTAGGTGATTTAAATTTTATTAAGCCCACTACAACCAATTGGATCATCCTTGGGCCCATGGCCCAATTACATTTCCATCTTACCCATTTACCTTAGAGCTTAACCATCTTGACCCATTGGGTCCCAAATGGGTATTTGACCCAATCTGACCATTCTTGACCCATTTAACCCTCATTGGCCCTTTAAATGAATTTAAATCAACTCCATAGTCCATTGGGCCATACTTGGGCCTTTGTCCAAATTTTGGCCCATTTACTCTTTGCTTCACCAATTTTCCAATTTCCATCACTAAAATAACTTATATCCACATTTTTATTAACTTATAAATTCCGGGCCCTTACATGGATGAATAGAGAGTTTGTTTTGGTGTGCCTCGATCAATAACTCTCTTCTGCAGCTCTGGGCCACATATGTCATGCTTCGGAATAAAAGACCCTATCCTGGTCGTAACTCCCAGTCTGGTATAACCTCAACAGTAGACATTTTAGCCCATATTTTTTCCACTTCCGGATCTATCCATTGTTCCTGTTCAATCTTGGAAACCATGTTGGACCGTATGATCAAATTATACATACTCCCACTGGTTCTTGATATACAAGTTGAACTCTCGATGGTATTCAGCGTTTCCCATTCATTCCTGATCAAACTGGCCAGTGTTGCATGTGACATGCGGCTGAGGGTATCCGCCACTTTGTTCGCCTTGCCAAGATGATATCGAAACATAAACTCATAATCTTGTAGATATTCCATCCATCTGCTCTGCCTCATGTTGAGTTCCTTCTGATCAAACAAATATTTTAGGCTTTTGTGATCTGAAAACACCTCAAACTTCTCACCACAAAGGTAGTGTCTCCAGATTTTGAGAGCAATAACCACTGCGGCTAATTCCAGATCATGCGTGGGATAGTGGCGTTCATGGATTTTCAACTATTTTGAATCATAAGCCACCACGTGTTGACTTTGAGTGAGAGAACACCCAAGTCCCTCTCCTAAAGCATCACAATATACTTCATAGCCCTTGCCCCTTTCCGACAGAATCAGAATAGGAGCAGTCGTAAGTCTCTCCTTCAGTTCTTCGAATCTCCGGTTGCATACATCAGACCATTCAAATTTGACTCCTTTCTGAGTGAGTAGGGTAAGTAGATGCAATCTTGGAGAAGTCCATGATAAACTTCCTATAATAACCTGCCAATCCCAGAAAGCTGCAGATTTCGGTCACATTCTTTGGTGTTTTCCATTCTCTGACTACCGCCACTTTAGTCGGGTCCACGGCTATACCTTCCACTGATATGACATGCCCCAACAAGTTAACCTCAGATAGCCAGAATTCACACTTGCTTGCTTTGGCATACAACTGATTCTTCCTCAGGGTGTCCAGGACTATCCGTAAATGCTCAGCATGTTCCTCCTGACTTTAGTTAACCACAATCATATCATACTCTATCATGTAAATCAATAGCACATAATGAGTTACTTAAAACATACATCTCCATGTCCGACATGTGATTACATTTGCATCTTATGCGTAAACACACAGTGTATCATTAACACCTTCCAAGTATCATATTCAATAGCCAACACGTATCTTACTCTCAGCATAAATTTGTCGCATGTTATAAATAAACACACAACATGTTGTCATTAAGTTCTGTAACGCCCGCCCCTTTTTCACCGAAATCAGAGTCTATTTTTTTTTTTTTAAATAACAAGTGACAAAGGGCGCAAACGTCACGATGCGAGTTAAGTCCGAGCTTCTAAAGCCCGGCCCTTAACTGGCCAGCCCTCCGTGTGCGTGGAACGAAGTCCACGAGAATGATTCACAGGTAGAAGTAAGCTCGAGGAATATTAAATTAAATGCGGAATGACAATAGAGACTAACCTACAAATTTTAGATAGGAAAGAAGGACATTCATTTAATCACCAAAATATCTCAACTTCACAATGTCCAAAATAAAAACCAAAATATAGCAAGTAATCTAAAATATAACATTTCCGACAAGCAAGGCTACTCAAATACATTTCCAAAACAAATTTAAATAAATTAAGTAGCCGCCTCCCCAAGCTCCTAAGCTTGGCTTCCGTCGCGCCCTTCCGTTGCGCCATCTCCTACGTCATCAGCTAGGGTAGAAGTAGGGCGTTAGACAATGCGCCCAGTAGGACTCCGAGTAGGGCTAACACATGGATTAGTGATAACAAAGCATATAGATAATATTATAACGAAAAATTATAAAATGAATGCTATGCCATGGGTGTCTGTGTTATGAAACCCACCCATCATCCATACCATCATGCTGTCATATCCCCCTTGACGGCAAAACCTCGTCAAGATATAAACAATTACAAATCATCCCCCTAGATGGCAAAGCCTCGTCCAGATATAAACAATCACAAATCATCCCCCTTGACGGCAAAACCTCGTCAAGATATAAACAATCACAAATCATCCCCCTGGACGGCAAAACCTCGTCCAGATATAAACAATCACAAATCATCCCCCTGGACGGCAAAACCTGGTCCAGATATAAACAATTACAAATTATCCCCCTTGACGGTAATGCCTCGTCAAGATATAAACAGTCACACATCATCACCCTTGATGGAAGAACCATCATCAAGGTATCATAATTACATACAACATCCCTGATAAATCAAACACATAAAAATATCCCCATGTCTGTTTATCGGTCGCCCCGACGGAGCATGGACTCCGGTTTCATTTCATCCTTCCCCTGTCATATCCCTCCCATGCCATGCATGAGATGTAGATGCCATATGCCATGTAATATATGTAAATCATAGTCATAAAACGCCTCTTAAAACAATCACATGATTACCAAATAAATCAAAGGGAAACCATCACATAATACTTAATCCAAAACCCATCTTAAACATTCACATGATTTCCAAAATAAATTAAAGGAAAACATCACATAATACTTAATCCAAAACCCATCTTAAAACATTCACATGATTTCCAAAATAAATTAAAGGGAAAACGTCACATACTAGTTAATCCATGGCTTACAAAAAGGTAGGAATCCTATCGAATACCGACTAGTGTCTTTACTTTTTTCCGTTCCGGAATCCGATCGTCGACCGCGCACCGTTTGCGATGTCTGGTACCTTATTTATACATTACCAAATCAGTCCATATTTTTAACTATTTCTAAGCCCATTAATCATTTTCAAGTCCATATGAATAATCGGTCACTATTTAGGTTTTCTGGGTCCCATTTAATCCATTAGATATTTTAATTTGTGAGTTTAAAATCCAGCCACCCTAGGTTTCATAAAACACACCTAAGGTCATCATAAAAACGTCTAAGTCCAAGTTCATCCCCCATGGGTCCGGCCATGTACCATGGCCGAACCCATGGTCCTTCATTTTGGCTCATAATTACGGTTTTGCCACTACCTCTTTTCCATGGTTAATCACACATTCATCCATGCCTAATTAAGTCCATAATTGAACATAGACTTGGATCCATTCATGACCCATCAACCATGACATAAAATTACTAAAAAATTAGTCCATTTACTTAATCTAATCCCCATTAATTAATCCATATGCATACACCTTAATCTTAGTCCTTAATTGGTTCACAACATGGGTCCATTGATGTCTCATTAACCATGACATAACAACACCTAGAAATCAGCCATTTAATCACTCTAATCCTCATTCATTTCTCACATGCATAATACCAAATTTAATCCATAAGTTTACCCACAAATGGGTCATGGGTTCGGCCATACACCATGGCCGAACCCATGATGTCTTTACCCCATTCTTTCTTTGGCCTATTTACACATTTGAATCATCATCCTTAGTCACATTAAAGTCTATTAACTTAGCCACACTTAAGTCCAAAATTGATCCATAACTTAGATCTATTAGTGACCTATCAACCATAACATGAACTCATTAAAAATAAGTCCTTAACTTAACCTAATCCCAATCAATTTAAACACATTCATACTCCAATCTAACCCATCAAAAGGCTCACAAATGGGCCATGGGTTCGGCCATACACCATGGCCGAACCCATGGTGTCCTTTTTTCCCATTTTTTTTCTTGGGTCTATCTACATCATTTAGATCCAAAATAAATCCTTGCTTGAGGTGGTTTAAATCACACGTTTAAACCATTACTCTTAACCACATTTGGATCATTACATTTGGTCAACCTTAATTATATTTAAGGTTCATTCAAGCCACCAATATTTCCTTATTGTCTTCATGATCCAAATATACTTTTAGATCCACCAAGAACCTCTCCATGGTTTTATTTTTTTAAATCATTATTTCTACCCCTTTCAAAATCACTACATTCATTCATTGAATTTTTAAAATTCACTAGCCACTTACATTTAATCACTAACCATTCTCCATGATTAATTAATTTAATTTCATAATATCCTTAATCCATTTAATTTGTTCTTAACCTTAATTTATCCATTAGGAGTTTGCCCATTTTTCCTCCTTTCATTTGATGGATTTGAGATCCAAGGCCATGATGTTTTGGCCACCTCTAAATCCAAGAAATGGATTTCATAACCTCTTAAACCCTAAAAAAAATATATAACTCTTGTTTAGGAAATACTTACGATCCGACGCCTCCTCCGACTTTCGTTACTCTCATTGATTTCCTTAGCCTCCTCTCTCCTTCTTCTTGATCTTTGGTCGGTCAAGATGTGCTTGACCCAATGAAAAACATCAAGGCTTGGATCGGCTATGGTAGAGTTAGGTTTGAGAGAGGGAGAGGGGGAGATAATGAGAAGGAATATGGTAGCCCTTGATCTTAGAGTGGTGGACCAAAATTTCACTTCTTTCATCTCTTCTTCTCTAAGCTTTTCTCCTTCTTCTTCCTTAGTTTTCTTCCTCTCTTCCTTGGATGTGTAAAGGACGGTTTTGAGAGTGAAAGAGATGGAGAACATGTGAAAGAGTTAGATGGAATGGAGAGAATGAGATGAAAAAGTCATAAGATATACTCCACATTAAGTCTCCCACCAACCAAACTTAGATATTTTTATGCTTTATGGTGGTGGTTGGGATAACCACCACCAAGCCAACGTTTTTCTTGTGTCTTGCAATGGGTGGTTTTGGTCATCCATTTGACCATCTTTTTTAACTTAGCTTAATTAACTAATTAATTGGGTCATTAGATTAAGTTTATTAATTCCCACTTTAACTTAATTCCATTAAATTTCTTCCATGAGATACACCCATGGTTGACCAAGTCAACCATGGTGGCCGGCCCCACCAATTCTTAGTCCACACGCCACCTCACTTGGTGAGGTGGAGGTGGGTCCCAATTGGCCACATCACCTTGGTCTAATTCAAATTAACTTAGGTGATTTAAACCCACTCAATTCATTCCCACTTATTGGATCACCATTGGGCCCATGGCCCAATTAAATTCACCCTTACCCATTTACCTTAGAGCTTACATTAGCTTGATCCATTGGGTCCCAAATGGGTATTGGGCCCAATTTGACCATCATTGACCATTAAGATAAATTAAATCCAATCCATGGTCCATTGGGCCATATTTGGGCCTTTGTCCAAATTTTGATCCATTTACCATCTATTCCATCAATTTTCCCAATTTCCATCATTAAAATAAATAATATCCAATTTATATTGATTTAAAATTTTCGGGCTATTACAATACAGTCCTCTTTTGAAATTTTCGTCCCGAAAATTCGAGCGAAGTAGAGGTTCAAAACAACTCACACAAAGAGTTTTGGATGAGCGGCTCTCATTTCGGATTCAAGTTCCCAGGTGGCTTCCTCATTGCCATGCCGTTCCCATACCACCTTGACCAACTGAATAACGCGGTTTCTCAGCACTCTTTGTTCTCTCTCGATTACCTTGATCGATTTCTCCACATATGTCACGTCGCTTTGTACATCGACGTCTTGCACGTTCAATACATGTGAAGGATCGGCGTTGTACTTTCTCAACATGGACACATGGAATACATCATGTAAGGATGATAACTGTGGAGGGAGCGCTAACTGATAAGCTACCCCCCCCCCCCCACCCTCTTCAGGATCGGAAACGGCCCCACAAATCTAGGTGACAGTTTCCCCTTCTTTCCGAACCTCATGTGCCCCTTCCGTGGCGAGACTTCCAAAAACACCGAGTCTCCCACCTCAAACTAGAGGAACCTTCTCCTCTTGTCGGCGTAACTCTTCTGAATGCTCTGCATAGTGAGTAAGTGCTGCCGTATCAATTTAATCTGCGTCCGTAGTCTCCGCAACTGTAACGCCCCGCCCTTTCCACCCTTCTGAAAATCAGAGTCTAAAAATTTCTTTTGAAAGAAACATAGAGTGAACAAGAGCGGGAGGCGCCATGACGTGAGCTAAGTCCGGACTACCCAAAGTCCGACCCTTAACTGGCCACCCATGTGTACATGGACTAGACCATGATAGATAATACACACATGGAACTAAACAATGACTTGCGGAAATAAACTAGACTAACTGCAGAAATAGGTTGAAAGGATAGCAAGTACCAGTCTCAATTAGTAAATGACTTAAACCAACCATCCATCGTTAATATCTTAAACAAATCATAGCAAGTAACTATATTATTACATGTCCATAATAAAGTATCAATTAACATCAAATATAAATTCATTCCAGCATTCAAGCATTTACGCTTGGCTCCCCTACTGGTCATCGTCCTTCTCTTTCCCCTTCCTTGTTCCTGTATTATCCTCTATGGATAGAATTAGGGCGTTAGATCAACGCGCCAGTAGGTTCCCAATCAGGGCTACCACATGGTTAGCATATAAAACATGCATATATATCATAGTACATGATTATCAATAAAACATCTGAAAACAATGCTATGTATGTAAGTGCATATGTAATGAGCCCCACCCCATCACACATACATAGCCATCACTTGACGGGACTCTCATCGTCAAGGTAAATCACAATACACTTTCATTTGGGACTCACAGTATTCTTTCATTGGGACAGACATGATAAGGTAATCCACAGTAATCCTCGTTACCTGTGGAAAGACACTTCATCATTGAGTTGTTTCACGGTATTCTTTCATTGGGACTCACATGATAAGGTAATCCACAGTAATCCTCGTTACCTGTGGAAAGACACTTCATCATTGAGTTGTTTCACGGTGTTCTTTCATTGGGACTCACATGATAAGGTAATCCACAGTAATCCTCGTTACCTGTGGAAAGACACTTCATCATTGAGTTGTTTCACGGTGTTCTTTCATTGGGACTCTCAAGTCAAGGTAATCCATAATCATCACCTCATGCCATGCATGAGATGTCAATGTACATGTATGTCATTTGTAAATACATATCTCATCATTCAAAACCATATTTGAAACATAATATCAAATACAACATATCTCATAAAAACATGATAAAACCAAATCATAATTGTGGTTACAAGTAGGTAGGAAACCTACTGAAGATTCACTTCAGTGTTTGTTCTTTCTTTAGCGTCACCCGGTCACGACTTGCACGCAATTCACTTCCGTTACCTTGTCCATATAACAATAAGTAAATCATACTATCCTTTATTCATTCACATCTAAGACCCAACCACATCATGTGAGGTTCGTGTCCGTACATCCAACCCTATGATCATTTCCATCATTGATCGTTCCATCAATAATTACTTTTATGCCATTTAGGCTAACCTTTAGTTTAACCATATCTAAACCAACTTAGTAGGGTTCGGCCATACAACTTGGCCGAACCTCACCTTTTTAATTTGGGTTCTTCATTCATCACCTTTAATCCCATTTATTACTTAACCCAATTCTATCAAATAATCATTGATGGGGTTCGGCCATGCCACATGGTCGAACCTCATCCTATAGATTTTTATCACAATCCATCATCATCAATGGTTGATTATTTTCTTACACATAGTCCATAACTTATCAGGTATGATTCCTTAATTAAAACAACCATAACCTCCCATCCAAAACAGCCCATTTATTTCAAAACAGCCCCATGGGTTCGGCCATACTCATAACCGAACCCTAGGGTTCACTTGATCCAATAATCACCATGATTACTCATGGTTAAATCATGCTAACTCACCCATGAATTATACATGGTTCAACCACATAAAATCCACCAAAACAGTAAACATGTTAATCCAATAATTGCCACAAGAACACCATAACGTTATATGGTTTTTAACTCACCAAAACCATCTAATATTTTCATCACTTTGTTCAGATGACCATCATACTTCATGGGATTCGGCCATCCAAGATGGCCGATCCAAATGGTCCATTTCATCAGTTTTAAACCACTGTTTTAGGCCCATGATACCTTCAGTCCTTATGTCATTCAGATCCATGTTTTTAACCCTCTTTAAAACATGCATTTGAAACTCAAATAAAACTCAAAAGCAGTCCACAAAAACTCCATGGTTTCCATGTTTCAAAACATGAAAATCAACCAATCTTTTACATGGGGTTCGGCTCTCCATGGTGGCTGAACCCAATGGTTATTTTTACCATTTTAAACCTCTATTAATCAAGGTTAAAACCTTGGTGTATTCGGCCATAACCATGGCCCAATACACACCCCATTTGTTCCATGTTATTAAACCAAAATAACATATAAGTACTTACCAAACTTCCAATCTTTCTTCTTGCCTATGATCCTTGGTTTCTCCCTTTTATTTCTTCCTTTCTTCCTTAATTCCTTGCTGGTTTATGCTTGATTAACTGCTGCCAAAACCTCTGCTGTTCAGCCAAGAAAACAAACTAGAAGAGAGGGAAAGAGAGATGGGAATTCTTGGATTTCCTTGTGTGAAAAACAGCCCAAATGGATGGTCTACCCTTTTTATTCTTCAACCACAAAATCCATTTATTCCTTCATAACTTCTTGACAAAAACGATGGGACATGGAAGGCACCCCTTGGTACCAATGGTCACCACTCTTGGCCTCAACCGTTGCAACCTTTGGCAGCCCCATTTAATCTCATCACCTTCACATCATTTCCATTTAACGTTTTGCATGGAAATCACCATAACAAGTCCCCAATGTGTGGGACTTGTTTTGGTTTGATTGAGATCAAAACACCTCCTCATATTCCACTTAACTCACTGAATTTACAGCCCATTTGATTTCCATTTTGACTCACTCAACTCACATGTCCAACTCACCTCATTAATTGGCAATCATTTAATGCATTTGAGTCAACTCATTCTTAATTCAAATTAAATAAAATCAGTTCCACTTAACCTGATTTAACTCACCATTGAACTCATTTGTGGGCCCACACGGTCAGCTGTGGTCAACAAAGTCAACTCGACCCGTTGGGTCCCCCTTTAGCTCCTTGACCCGTTTAGACATTTTTGACCCAATTGATGCACATTACCCATCCAATCAAATTTGACATTTATAATGTGTTCATAGGATCTTAATTTGAGCAATGGGCCCCACCTTTTCTTTATTTAACATTACAAACATTTAATTTAACAAACCAGGGGCATTTTCGTAATTATTCCAATCATTGAGAATTCTTTGACCCAATTAACCATTTTGACCCAATTTGATGTACATTACCCATCCATTAAAATTTGACCCTTATAATATGTTCATAGGATCTTAGTTTGAGCAATGGGCCCCACTATTTCCTTATTCAACATCACAACCATTAAATTTACCAATCCAGGGGTATTTTCGTAATTATCCACATCATTGAGAAATCGGGGTGTTACAGCAACCAACTCCGGCCCAATCAGAGCAGGCTCACCGGCCTTTGTCCAACACACTGGAGATCTACACGGCCTACCATATAAGGTCTCAAACGGAGCCATCTGGAGGCTTGCCTGGTAACTGTTGTTGAAGGAGAACTCCACCAGTGGCAAGTGATCCTCCTATCCACCCTTGAAGTCTAGCATGCATGCTCTCAGCATATCCTCCAATGTCTGTATTGTCCTCTCCGACTGTCCATCAGCCTGTGGATGAAATGCTGTGCTAGTCAATATGTCGGTCCCCATAGCCGACTGCATGCTCTGCCATACTCTGCCGGTGAATCGGCCATCTCTGTCGGACACAATAGTCCGAGGAATACCATGTAGTCTGATGATATCCCGGATGTACCGTCGACCCAATGTCTCCGATGAATCTGTCATCTTGATGGGAAGGAAATGCGCATATTTAGTCAACCGGTCCACTACAACCCATATCGCATCGTTGGCCTTTGATGACCTTGCAACCCTGATACGAAATCCATAGATATGTGCTCCAATTTCCACTCCGACACTGGTAAGGGTGCGAGTAAACCCGGTGGCTTCTGATGTTCCGCCTTAACCTGCCGACAAGTTAGGCAGCGAGCAACAAACTCTGCCACATCTCTCTTGAGTCCATGCCGCCAATAGTGCCTCTTAAGATAATGGTACATCTTGGCGCCGTCCGGATGGGTAGAGAGCTTGGTTTGGTGTGCCTCAACCAACAACTCCCTTCCGCAGCTCTTAGGTACATCCGTCCTACCTCGGAATACAAAACCCTGTCCCGGTCGTAACTCTCATTCCGATACCACCTCGCCTGTAGATATCTTGGTCCATATCTCCTCCATTTCTGGGTCTATTCGTTGTTCTCGTTCAATTGTGCTAAGTACCTCTTAATTACATCAACCTACGAGTTTTATCCTTGTAAAATTTACTTTGTCTCATGTTATCTCTTTTTCTTGTGAACCCATTTACATTTCATATGTAAATCAATATACTCTATTTCACTTTACCTGTTACCAAAATATTTTCCACACATACTCGCTCAACACGTTCATTCGTCTACTCTCTGTGTGAGGTAGCCTGCCAATACGAGCCTATGCTCAAGTCTTTTCCACATTCCATTTTAACTAGGTTTCTAGCTTCACTCTCCTGGAACTCCATTGGCTAACTACAGAGTCAGCTGGCCAGTCTAACTCTGCAGTAGCCCATAGCTTCCCATTCGAGTTTCATTAGACTCATAACTTTTCCCTTAAGTATATCTCTCAAAAGTAAGCATATCTTTCTTTATACATAAGTCACCATGTGACTAACACCTTTTATTCAAAACTTCTATGATAGTGAGTATCTTTCCACACTGACTTTCCTGTGATACAAGTCCTAATACGACTAACTCCTTTTCCTTATAACGTGGGACGTAAATCGAAACATGTCCCAATCATTAGGTCTATATGTTATCTATGAGACCAACAGGTCCATCATACTACCGACATGTCTACCATGGTACCGATACTGACATTAATCCAAACCACCACGGGAATCACCATCCGCGGTTATACACATCCATCCCTGGTGCCACTATATCAGTGAGTATCATCTATCCATGATTAATAATTATCCATGAATATAACCCCCCCCCCCTCAGGGTATAATCCATTCATGGGCATAACTAATCCATCCTTGATCACAATTAATCCAGACCCATCATCTATCATGAGATATTTTATCCATAGAAACTACACTCGAATGTGTCACTGCCTGACTGTGGCAACCATATCAAATCACAAATATACCCCGACACCTAGCAAGACTTACTGCCATGACTTACTAAGCGGGAGACCCACGTCCAACGTGATCATGTCTACCCCGCCCTGCATCCCTTCACCCCAAGGGTGATTCAGTCAAGCTCTAAGGCGGTCGGTCCTCGTCTAATGAAACTAGCACCACCCCCACGGGGTAAAATAGTACCTAGCTATGCGCATCCACGCACGTCAAGTGTGCGAAATAGCCGTGAGAGCATCCTCCAGCGCGTAGCATGCAAGGGACCCACTCCTCAACGGTAACCCTACGGAACCTAGTCTCCGTATTTCATATCGAGGTTCCCACAGTTTCATGGCTACTCTAAGCCATACACACAAAATCTATACACTTATCTCATCAATATCCGGTGAGGGACGTACCCATACCACGTCTCAATAAAAACAAGTGGCCCCATCACATATATCTCCATGCCCAAATCCTTGTAAACTCTTAATTTGAATACTTTATTGAAAATTATTAGAACTTTCACCACATTACAAGTTTTGGTAGGGTTAGCACAAACCCTTTAAAACGTACCTACAACCTTTACAAAATCTTTCCCTTTTCCCCGACATTTCCTTACCCTTTCTTATCCTAATCTTCCATAGAAGACCCTGCATCATCACAAATTAATCATACTTAGTTTTGGGGGATTTCTTATGCATAGTACAATGTATTTTGTTTGGGGGAAGTTGCCAAATTATCACTCTTTGTTTTCCTTCGTTTCGGGGGGGGGGAGGAATCTCTAAATTCCTATTGTTTGTTGTTCAAATTGGGGATACCAAGAAAGTGCATCCTACTTTGCTACGTTTGATAAATCTAACACTGTTTCATCATTTTTGTTGGGGGGGGGGGGGGGGGGGGGGGGGGGGGAGAATTTGCTAAGTGAGTATACCTTGTTCTTGGGGGGAAAATTTCCGAAGTATCAAATATTGTGTTCTCATTTTTGGGGGAAAATAAGCCCTATCTTGCTATGTTTGATAGATCTAACTTAGAATGAATTCTTTTTTTTTCCCTTGCTATCCTTCCTTTTCGTCAAACGTTGTTCTCAGATTGCATGCTTCAATTTGAGTCAATCGAAATAAATTAACTCGGCCCCGGTGCAGCGGACTCCGAAGAGTCGGTCGGTTGGGACTCTTAGCTGTCAGTGAGACATGCAACCGTCTTAGTCTTACTTCGAGAGATTCATTCTTCCTAGTTCGCTCTGATACCCACTGTAACGCTCGCCCCTTTTTCACAAAAATCAGAGTCTATTTTTTTTTTTTTTAAAATAACAAGTGACAAAGGGCGGTCACGACGCGAGTTAAGTTCGAGCTTCTAAAGCCCGGCCCTTAACTATCCAGCCCTACGTGTGCGTGGAACGAAGTCCACGAGAATGATTCACACGTAGAAGTAAGCTCGAGGAATATTAAATTAAATGCGGAATGACAATAGAGACTAACCTACAAATTTTAGATAGCAGGGAAGAACATTCATTTAATTACCAAAATATCTCAACATCACAATGTCCAAAATAAAAACCAAAATATTGCAAGTAATCTAAAATATTACAT
>CM023539.1:69414536-69495188 GCA_013350335.1 Chimonanthus salicifolius | reverse complement strand
CATTTTATTAACCTAACCCTTATTCCTTTAAACCCATACAAAACCCCATACTTAACCCTTTAAATGGTTAATGGATCATGGGTTCAAAACACCCAATTCATCAAATCTTTCCATGGGGTTTACATCATGCATTTAACCCACAATGAGTCCATTATCCACTCATTCCCTTTATTCATAATTGATCCATACACTTACCAATCATGAGATACAACCATATCTTAACCTAATCCCCATTAGCTAAAGCATATCCATAGACTTTAATCTTAGTCTATCCATTGGTTCACAAAAATGGGCCCATTGATGTCTCATTAACCATGACATAAGAACATTAGCAATTAACTACTTAATTAACCTAACCTCCATTTATTTAAAACATAAATATATAACCCCATACTTAGACCATTAAGTGGCTCATAACAATGGTCATGGGTTCATTAAAAATCAGCCCTTTCTACTTAACCAAATACCCATTTTTTCTTTGGCCTATTTACACATTTGCACCCATCACAAGCCCTTCCATGAAGGGTTTACATCATGCAATTCAAACCATCAATTTTGATCATCAATTTGGTACATTTTCTTGAGTCCATTAATGACTCACTTAGTCATGCCATAGTTCCCATTCTTTTCATGGTTTCCAAAACACTTAATTCATCAAAGTTTTCCCATGGGGTTCGGCCATACACCATGGCCGATCCCATGGTCCATTTAAAACCATCACCCTCCTCCATCAACTTCCACATTCTTACACCCATAAACCATTACAATTTACAATACCTCACCATAGAGTTTAAAAAAAACCTTCCATCCATAAAATTATGAGTACATTGCCATAGGGTTCATCAACACCACCAACATTCCCCATTTATTACTCACATGCATAATACCAAATTTAACCCATAACATGACCTACAAATGGGTCATGGTCTACATACATGGCTTAGTTCCATCACAAGTCCCTCCATTGAGAGAATCTAAACCATACACTTAATTCATCAATCCTTAATCATTATTTGATACATTTAGGGTCCATCAATCTTAGCTATAATTCCTTTTTCTTTTCAACATTAGGTTCATCATTTGGAGTTCATCAACCTTACCAATCTTCCCCACCATTCTTCCATGTTTTTCATTCAAGATCCCTTGTAAAAGAATTACCACATTTAGTCACTTAAAATCCTAAGATCATTAATCATCCTTTCATGATACTAACCCTAAAAACTCCATTTAAAACCCCTTTACAAAATTCACCACATTCAATTATTTACAACCCTAATTAAATCACTTAAACACCCACTAACGGGTTCAATCATTCATTCATGCTTCTTAATGCCATAACAACCATTTACATTCCCCATAAATTTCCTCATTTACAGTCCCTTAAAAAAATTACTACATTAACCATTAAAACCCTAAAATTATAACTTATCCTTCCATGATTTTTAAATCTTAAAATTCCATTAAATCTCCAAATTAGCTTACATGTCTTCCATTTTTACAAAACCTAATTAAAATACTCCATCATCTACCATTGTTAAGGCCATCAACATCATGCACTTCTCCCATGCATTTCTTCATTTACCATCCCTTTAAAACAATTTACCAACATTTAATCATTAAACCCTAAAACCATAATTCATCCTTCAAAATTTTTAACCCTAACACCCCATTAAAATTTCCTCAATTATTTTTCCTTAACCTAACCCTACTTTACCCATTAGGTTTTGTCCACTTTGCATCCTTCAAATTGATGGATTTAAAATCCATGGCATAAAATCATTTGGCCACCATTAAATTTACAAATTGAATCCCAAATCTTAAACCCTAAAAAATTCAAAATTTCTTGTTTAAGAAAATACTTACAATCTGACGCCTCCTCCGACTTTTGCCACTCCCGTCGGCTTCCTTAGCCTCTTTTCTCCCTCCTCTCCTTGTTTGCTCGGCTAGGATGCTTGATCAATAGTGACAACTTCCAATCTTAGGATCGGCCATAATAGGGTTTGAATTGAGAGAGGGAAAGGAGGAGATGATAAGAAGAAGATGGTAGATCTTGACCTTAGAATGGTGGACCATGCTTGCACCTCTTGTCTTCTTAGCTTTCTTTTCTTCTTTCCTCCATGGTTTCTTTTCTTCTTTCTTCTCCTAGTGTGGGACGGCAATGGGAGTACATGAGAGGGAGAGAGTGAAAGACTTGATAGAAAAGATGGAGAAAATGGGATAAGGCTTATCTTATTTGATTACTTTAACTTACACCTTAGCATTAAAGCTCCCAACCACCCCACATGAGATATTTCTCATGCTTTATGGTGGTGGTTGGAACCCCACCACTAGCCAACATTGGTGTTAAAAAAATAAGATGGTTTTTTGTCTTCTTTGCCCATTTGACCACCTTTTGTTTATTTTATTTAATTAATCAACTAGATAATTACTTAGGTTTATTTATTTCCTACTTAATTTAACTCCATTAAATTCCCTCTAAGAAATCCACCCATGGTTGACCAAGTCAACCATGGTGGCCGACCCCACCAATTCTTGGTCCACATGCCACCTCACTTGGTGAGGTGGAGGTGGGTCCCATTGGACCATGTCACCTTGGTCAACTCATCACCAACTTAGGTGATTCAAATTTCATTAAGTCCATTCCCACTAGTTGGGCCAACATTGGGCCCATGGCCCAATTACACTCATCCTTACCCATTTATCTTAGAGTTTACATTATCTTCACCCATTGGGTCCCAAATGGGTATTGGGCCCAATTTGACCATCCTTGGCCCAATTGACCACCATTGACCCTTTAAGTAAACTTAAATCCAATCCATAATCCATTAGGCCCTAGTTGGGCCTTGTCCAAATTTTGGTCCATTTACCATTTATTCCATCAAATTTCCCATTTCCACCATTAAAATAAATAATAACCACCTATTTATTGATTTAAAAATTTCGGGCCACTACATTGTGTACTTCGGACGATCCGAAGGAAACCCAGATGTTCCAAAGCTTTGGAAGTGCTAAACCGAGTGACCTAAGTTCCGAACTGATAGTGAGCACACTGTTTGTTCTTAACCCAACACTCTTATTTTGATCATTAATGTGGGATTAAGGAGACAACAGTAACATTCTCCAAATCTTACCCACTCAATGGTAATTAATAAAAGCACTAGGTATTAGATTTGGAAACCGAAGATGTAAATTAATGACGTGATTATTATGTCTTGATACATGGAAATTGTTAGTGCCTCGGCTTGGCCAAGTCCCTATGTTTGTCAATTCCATGATTGGAAAAAAGAACTTGCTATAAGCTTAAAGACCAATGTGATCAAGAATTAAGATCACGCTCCATCGGATTGAACTTCATCGTTATGGCAATCACAAAATCGGTAATATAGCCATAGATGACTTTAGGTGGTACCCACACCTTAGAGAGGACTAATCCTAGGCTTAGTGAAACAAATGGTTAAAATATAAAAAGCCTAGAGAGGAATTTTGACAATGAATTGGAATTCAACTTGGAAATATGTATTTGGTTTCACTGTCAGCTCGACCTGTCGTTCCCATCGACCCCTAGGTGGAGAAAGGATCGACCCATTGTGGTCAAAGACTGGTCGACTAGATTGACATAGGTTCTGTATTATAAAACTGTCATTCTAAGAAAGCCTCTGATCTAGAGTCTAGTATGCACCGACCCCTCGGTGAAAGGCTAAAGCGACCTCTCGTGGTCAACGACTCCTCAATCAAGATGTATGAGTTCTGGAACTTAAAACTCAGGCGGGCTCTCGAGGAAATAGACATATCGGTAGTTCAAGACCGATCGAGAGTAGCCAGGACCGACCCCTCTGTAAAGGACCACAGGTCGTTCTGGGTAACAAGTTTCTAGACTAGAAACTACTGTCAGCATGTTTTTGCCCCAGACCCCTCGTACGGACCGATCTCTCGGTGCCATCACTGTCGACCCATCGGCGACAACAACATGTTAACCAAAAAAGAATATTACTGTTGGGAGTGCATTATTGCACAACGGGCGGGGCGAGTTGTTGAAGGGTAACATTTTTAGTCACTGACCCCTCAGTGCGCTCGACCTGTCTGTACATTACCGTTGCAATAACTGGTTGCCTTCTTTATATAAACCAATCTTTATGCAACCATTTGTTATCCTTCAGACTGATTAGTTGGACCCTCATCATTATCAGTGAACTTAAACAAGGGCCAACAGAAGGATCACTCTCTCTCTCGTGCTTACACTTGGGGAATCAAATACAATTAATCAGATGAATTGAGTTGTGAAAGAGAGAGGAGGAATGAAAACTCATAAACAACTAATCTACGGATTGAGTTCGAAAATGAGAAAGAGAAGGAAAGGACAATAATCTAGGAAATCTTCGGTATAACTAGTTTCCTTATCGCCCTGGATTATGATTGCTTTACGACGACCACATGGAGGAATGTCGGCATTGGCATACATTGGGTGGATCTTGAAGAAGCACATATCAGGAGAAAAACTTCAAAGGCAAGTACTTCTTGGTTTTAATTTTGTTTTAAAACCTTTTTTTCGAAAGTGGATTAAGGGGGATTTTCTCTAGAACCGCTATAAAAAACTCTAGAGCGTCGTCTCTAGCACAATGGTGGTGGAATTCCCAGCAGATTGAGTGAGGTGGAATTCCTACTCTAATTGTGAGGGTGTAAGTCCCCACATAGTGGATTTTGGGGATAGCTCAAGGTTGAGCGAGTCCTAACAGTGGATGTAGGTTGGCTAACCGAACCACTATAAATTGGTCTTATGGTGTTTGATCTTTGTTTGTTTGTATTAACTATTTAAGTACTCTTCTCAACACCCATCACTTTGCATATTGATTATTTTATTCTATACATTGTGCACTAGCATCGATAATCAAACAATATGTAAAGGGTCATAATCTTAGTGTGAATGTTCAAAGAACTTATAAGCAATCTATCACACTAAACACATCTCTTGATTAATATTCCGCTGTGTAACACCCTGGAATTTCAAAGTTATCAATTTATATGAATTTATTCATATTTACGGAATTGCCATTGTGATTTATTTGATTTGAATTTAAATGGGTCAGTGGTTCAATCAAGACCCAAAGGATGGTAGTTTTGTTTACAAAATAAATAAATGTTTAAGATATACTTAAACGGGTCAAAAATCATAATTGGGTCAAATTTTGTTAAATGGCTCAAAATGGCCAAATTGGACCCAATGGGTCGTAGTTGACATATTTGACTATTTGGTGAGCTTAAAGCTTAATTGGGTTAAGATGAGTTAAATGTTTGAGTTGAGTTGAGTGGAATTTATTAGTTGAGTTACATTAAATGAATAAGTTGAGTTGAGGGAGTTAAATTTATTGTAAGTGAGTGAAGTGTGTGAATGAGAGTGGAAGTGTTTTAATTCCAAATTTTAAGCAAGGAAAACGTTGGTGCATGGGAGGCATTACCATGCATGTAACTCCCATCTATGTGATGAATAAAATGGGAGTTACATTTTGAATGGGAGTTACATTTTGAAGTTACATGGGTTGCATGGGACGTTGGTTGCATGATACATTTCATGCATGTAACGGCTACTAAGGAGATATGAGGGGTGGTTGTTTTGAGAGTTACAAACGCAAGGATAATGAGAGGTGAATAAAGGAGAGAATGCAAACAATCACAAAGATATGCATAGGGACGTTGGAGCATGGAAGAGTTTCATGTCAAAAATAAATGAAACCCCCACTTTGGCGTTGATGAGTATCAAAAGGATGGGAGTTACACAAGGGCTGAATTACCTTGGCTGAACCGTTGAGGTCTTAGGAGTTTCATCCCAAAGATGAAACCCCTAAATCAGCATAAAGGTTTATGTTGAATGCAAAGGGGAGTTACAAAGGTTGACACTTAGAGACACCATCCCTTGGGCTGGTTTTGATTAAACATAGAGGGCTCATTTTACTCTCTATCTCTATCTCTCTCTTCCTTGGACTGTTATCATCTCTCCAAAACCAAGAGCAGCAACTGGTTGCTTAATCAGTCTTTGGATTGATCTCTTTTCATCAAGACAAGTTCAGCCAAAGGGTTTTGGCATCAAGATTTAGCACATACATTCAAGGCCAAAGTTTTCTCTCTTTCTCCCTCAAATCCATATCATTTGGTTGAATTATCTCAAGGAGCTTGCAACAAGATCAGTCTCAGTTCAAAGAACAGTAAAAGAGAAGGAGAGGTCAAGGAAATAAAGGGTCAAAGAAGGAGTCAAAAGAATCGAAGGAGACGTGGTATTCGTAAGTGCATTTTGAACCCTTGTTTAATAGATTGGTTAAGAAAATGAGATCTAGCCATCGTATGGCCAGCTCCATCAATGGTTTAAATATAGGAATGTGATGTTTAAAAGTGGAAAAATATGGACCATAGGGTTCGGCCCTTTGGATGGCCGAACCCCATGAGAAAATTGGTGAATTCTATGGTGTTTGAAAGTCAAAATCCATATTTTGGAATGGGGCTTTTAAAAGATTTTTATATGGAATTAAGCTTACTGTTTTGGAGTAGATATGACATGACTGAACCATGTTTATCTTATGTTAATTTGCTGATTAATATCATAGATAAATATTGGCGGTTTTCATTAAGAGAACCATAGGGTTCGGCCGTGTGTATGGCCGAACCCCATGGACTGTTTTGTGGATTTTTGGATTGAGTTTTACAAAATAGAAATCATACAAGGTGACGGACTTATTGGATGGTTTTAGAAGGGTAAAAACATGGTAACATTATACAGTTAGCCTATGTCCAAATGAGACCCAAAAACATGTTTTAGAGGACCAAAACATGGACATAGGGTTCGGCCACCTTGGATGGCCGAACCCCATGTAAGTATTTGGTTGTTTGGTTTGGCTTTCAAAAAGATGGAAATCACATCAATTATAGACTTAGTACTAAGATGGTTTGTTGATGGACTTTGTTTTCTAAGACAAAATTAAACAAAGGGTTAGTATAGTGGCGTTATCGTAAATATGGATGAAAAGATAAAATGATCAAATGAATGGACTTATGAGCCAAAACCTAAGGTGGTAAGGTTCGGCCATGTAGTATGGCCGAACCCTACCAAGGTTCATTTGAAAGTTTGGGATACTTAGATGGTATTAATTAAATAAAAGAGTTACCAAGGTTTAAATGGGTGAGGTTCGGCCATGGGGTATGGCCGAACCCCACAAAGTGGATTTTTGGGTTTTAGATCAAATTAGAATCATATGGTCAAATGATTAACTTGCTGCCATGTACATAGGGTATTCGGATTTCTAGAACGGTGTACAAGTCGTGATCGGAAGACGGTTCAAAGGAAGGGTCGAACAAAGTAAACTAGTGCAGGTTTCCTACCTTTGTTGTAACCACTATTTCATATGCTGTTTTATGTTGATTTTGATATCTTATATGATTGTATAGTTATGTTTTTAAATGACATGTTTGCATAGACATCTCATGCATGGCATGGGATGATGGTGTTGTAACCGGAGGCCACACTCCATCTGGGCGTCCGAAAGACCACTGTGGGGTACCCTGATGATGAGAATCCCATCAGGAGGAATCCGGAGGCCACACTCCGTCGGGGCGTCCGAAAGACCACTGTGGGTTACCTTGACGATGAGAATCCCGTCAAGTGATGGCTATGTTGAATGGTGATGGGTGGGACTCATTACATGTTCATTTCATACATAGCATGTTTTTATAGAATGTTGTCACACATGTATTATTATTATACTATTTGCATGTTTTTGACTAACCATGTGGTAGCCCTATTCGGAAACACTACTGGGTGCGTTGATCTAACGCCCTATCTATATCCGTAGTGGATGATGCAGGGAAAGGGAAAAACGTGGAGCGAGAAGAGGACCAAGTACAGAAACTTGGGTGGTTTAAATGATTGGAATTGATTATGAATGGACTATTTTATGGACTTGATATTTGATATATTTGGACAATGTAATTTGGTAATTAGTTATGTTGGCTTGTAATAAGTAGTTAAGATAGATGCTATGGTTTGTTTTATGTTGGATGTTTTGATTAAACGATTAGTTAAGATTGAATAGCAATTTTGGAGAATAAGTTATGTACTTTGCTATCTAAGAATGGAAAATTGGATTAGTCATAGGTTCTATTATAACAACAGTTAGATTTAGACTAAGTTAATTCCGTAAGTTATATGTACCATGTGCGGATCAGTTTTATGGACTTAGTTCATACGCACATGAGCTTGGCCAGTTAAGGGTCGGATTTAGAAATCCGAACTTAACTCGCGTCGTGACACTCCGCCCCAATCACATGATTATTATATTTAAAAATAAAAATAAACTCTGAAAATTAGAGTGAAAAGGGCGGGGCGTTACACGCTGCACATAAAATAATCAAGAAATTTGTGAACACTATTAAAAATGAAATTGACCTATTCACCCCTACCCCTCTTAAGGTCAACCATGTTGTTTTAGCACATTGAAAAATGGATCTTTCAGAAATAACTAAGGACTTGAAGGTGACTTGGAGGTGTGCGAGTCATATTGTTATTCGTTCTCCTCGACAACTTATCTCCAATCAAGTAGCTTTTCCTACATCTTTGAAGTACCAAGTGAATATATAAATATATGCTTGAATAAAAGTTGCATGAATAGTTTTCCAAGCATGTTTTGATGATGAATAGTTAATGCGTACTTTTGAGTATGGAAAAATGTAAATTGTCTTATATTTGATGGAATGGATTTGGCATCATTTCATAGTCATGTATTACATACATTTGCATGCGATGGGAAGAGCATACACCAAAACAAAGGAATTAGATACTTTGATTTCGGAAAGATATTTATATACATATGAAGTGATTAACCATTTATGGCATACTAATTGGGCAGAATGCTCTAGGGTTAGTAGAAGTCCCGAAACCTACGCAGGAGTATGGGTGTGTAGTACTCCCCCGATAGTCCCAGTTAAATATTAGTATTGGGTAGTAGCTCCCAGCTGGTGCCCCAGAAAATCTACGGGCATAAATGGCCAATGTTTATAACCATTGAATGAGAAAGAAAGATTACCAACGCATGGGGCATGAGATGGGCTTACATAGATTCATGTCAGCATCGCATAACACATCATATTGTTTTTTAAGTACATTTGAAATGATCATGATTCTTATTTTATGAAATGATTATGATATGGATTTGAGTGATTTCTTAGTACTTGTATGAAATGGATTTTGAAATACGGGATGGAGTATGATTTTCTAATGAGAAGTATATTCAGTTTAGTACATAGGATTTGTTTTCCTATTTTTATTACTTCACATGTTGGTACCAACTTTGATGGGAATTCCTACTGGGCGTGTTGACTAAGACCACAATTCTTTCCCCTTTTTAGAGTCTAATGCAGGAAACAAAAAAGGTGATGAAACAGGTCCAAGTAATAGCCAAGCGTGAGTAGAAAGGAAACAAAAAGGGAGAGCTTGGGATAATCACACTCTTTTTGGTATTTTGAAATTGAAGAGGACTTAGTTTATCCGGTATTGTATTTACATTTTGAGAGAATTTAATTTTGTAGGAGTTATGAGTATGGAAAGGTAATAACATTGTTTAAACTTCTAGATGGTTGTGTTATACTTATTATTTGACATTTAACTTATGTGGGATCCTTATACTTTGCTTTGGTATGTGAATGGTTATTATTCAGAAGTACCAAATGTTAATCTATATGCTTAAACATGTTTATATAAGTGTGTTGCAAATGTTAAAATGGACTCTGTCCTTAAGCACACACTAGTTGGGTCAGTCGAGGGTCGGGTTTTCGGATTTGGACTTGATTCGCGTCGTGACGCTCGTCTTTCTCCCTACTCAAATATCCTTATCATATTACTTTGATCCTAGTGGGAGAGGGAGGGGCGTTACAGTTGGTATCAGAGTGAATGAAAAAGCAAAGTAAGGATTGTTCCTAAGTTAAATTCGAATAAATCATTGAAGTTGTGAATAAAAATGTGTGAGTCGCATCATGACATGTACACGAGTAAAGAGGAAGAAGTGAAAAGTTAGAGTTTGTCTTCCAGGGTAGAATGTGGAATGAAGTGTTGAACAATGACATAGAATATGCCCCGAAATTAAAGTTAAATAATGACACAAAGTTTCCTTGAGTCAAAGGTGAAAGTAGGAAATTCCCTTTCACTCCTAACAGTATAAGGTGGAACTTAAAATGAGTTCTTTATAAGTGGAGTATGAGTTTAACCTAAGGACTTCCGTAGACTATGGATAGATGGAATGCCCGGAGTGGAAGAGACTTATATATTGTGTAACAGAATGTCTTAAAAGGAGTTAAGTGACCTCAAGATAATCAGTATTGATCGAAAACATGAAGATTTCCCCCAAGTCAAATTTCTTGTCAACTTAGTGCGAATTGAAGTAAAGATCTCCAATTATTATTTGAGAAATGAAATGATAATATGTGTTTTCATTAGTGTAGGAAAATGTCACAGGAAGGACACTCTTCACAAAATAGTTCTAACATGGAGTACATCAATGGGACCAGTGGCAAAGTTTCTCCTGTACTGCCCAAGGTTCAAAATTTGCCACAAGACATAACATACGTTGTGATACAATCTGTTCAAATCAGAGTCGATTTGGTCTCCGACGCTAATGCCCAACATTGGGCTAACGTGAGGAACTTTCACTCCCAACGTCCCTTCGTATTTCACTGGCATTGAAGGACCCAAGGAAGCTAAAAAGTGAATTCAATGCATTGTGCAAATCTTTAAGCGACTAAAAATCATGGAGGATCAAGGTACGCTCCTGATGGCTGCGTCACAACTCAACGATGATGCGAACCAATGGTGGAAATATATAAGAGAGAACATTGTAGAGACGGAGATAACCTGAAAGGAGTTCGAGAAATTATTTTTGGAAAAATATCACCTGGACATTGAGAGGGAAGTTGGAACACAAGGAGTTTGGAACTTGGCAACAATGAGTCTAGCCACTATGAGTCTTTACAAAGTTGTGAAAAATAGAATAAGGCAATGTGGCAATGGATATTATTGAGACATCGTGTAAGTTCTTCGGCCTCTACACCTATAATACGACCAGCTGGAAGTGTTTTCTCATGTTGGAATTATGGGCAGATGGACCATATCAAAAGAAATTGTCCACAATTTCGTCAGGCCTCATCCATTAAACGAAAGGGCTCGGACTCTCCTTCGGCTCCCACACATGCAAGTCAACCCATAGGGAGTGTCCACAAATGTAACACCCGGATTTTTCAATGCATAAATATATTGGATTTTCTCTATTTAAATTGTTAAATTGATTGAATTTAAAATTTATGGATGAAATGGACCTTAGATGGGTAAAGGAGTTGGGTCAATAACCCAATTAAGATCCAATGGATCAAGGATATAATTCGATTTGGAAATAATTGGGTAAGTGTGATTAAATGGGTCAATTACCCAATTGGGACCCAATGGGTCATAGATGAGCTGATTTGAAGTAAATGGGTAAGCATTAATTTAATTGGGTTAGCTACCCAATTAAGACCCAAATCCACATCATCAAGTGAAATGGCAAGGATGGGACCCACGTGCCACATGTCACCACATGCATGATCGGCTAGGTCATGGTTGACTTGGTCAACCATGAGTGAACTCAATGGAGTTCAAGACTAAAGTGAGTTAAATATTCAATCGAGTTCAAGATTAAAGCAAATTAAATATTCAATTGAGTTAAATGGCTTGAGTTGAAAGTGAGTTCAAATCCAATTACTTGAGCTGAGTTGCATGGGAGTGGAGTAGACTTCTTAATGAGTGGAGAGGGAAGATGGAGAGTTTCCATCTCAATGGATGGAACTCCATGCACACATTGGAAGGCCAAGGGTCTCCTTGGTTTGGCCAAGGGACTCCTTGGTTAGATAACTCATTAAGAAGAGAAGGGGAAAGGATGGGACAATTATACAAAGAGACACAGCCAAGGGGTTGCTCACACCCCTTGGCCGAATCTATCTTTTGGAAACAAAAGAGTTTTCTCCTCTTCTTCTCTATCTCTTTTCCATCTACACCATCGGCACTTGGAGAAGTTGCTAAAGAACAAGAAAGGGAGGAGAAGGACTGAGGAGCAAAGCTAGAGCAAAAGAAAGAAGGAGATGGGTAAAGGTATGTCCCATGTTTATTTAGATAGGAATGACATTAAGGAAGTCATGGACTTGGCCATGGGTGGCCGAATCCATGGGCTCGAAGAGTGGTTAGAATAAATGGTCAAAATGTTATATGCTCATGGAATTGGTATCTATTCAAGGAATGGATATGTATTTGAAAACAAACAATCGAAGGATTGAGTACACAACCACATGATAAGGGTACAAAAGTTGGAATGGTTATGAAGGACCTTAGTTTTGATTAGGGAAGGGTGTAGAAAGTATATCAAAATTATATGAACAATAATATGTATGTTTAAAAAGGATAAGGGGTGAACTCCATGAAGAAAAGTCTAGCCAAAGGATCAAACGAAAAAGACTGGCAAATAAGTCAGTCAACTGAATTAGGGATTTAGTAGACTGAACTGGGGTGGCTGAAGACAGAAAACCAATTCTGGGAGTTTCAGCCGACTGAATCTTTCCATGTCTGGATTAAAATATAAGGGGTATAATGATGTTTTAGCTGACTAAATATGGGATTCAGTCGACTGAAAGAAGACGTATCAAATAGGTAAAAAGGGATTAGACGTGTGTCAGTCGACTGAATGATTACTTAACAAACACGTAACCAGGTTGTTGGTGATTCAGCCGACTGAATCCTTGATTCAGTCGATTGAATGCACACTAGCCAATCACACAGTCTTTCTGGTCCAAAGTCAGCTGACTGAATCTCTGATTCAGTCAACTAAAAAGGATTGAGTAGGGATATGAAGGGTTTGACTCAGAGTCAGCCGACTGAATCTGTGATTCAGTCGACTGAAAGGTTGCGAGTCAGGGTAAGAACAGTTTCAAATTGGAGTTCAACCGACTGAAAGTTTGCAGTAAGGCAGAACACTGTAGTAGAGCGTGATTCAGTCGACTGAATCCCTGATTTGGTTGACTGAAATGAAAAGTTGAATTTTAATTGATGTTTCCAGAAACTTTAATCTAACTGGAAGGATGTAAGGGATGATTTAAATCAAATGGATAACTAAATTGATATATATGTATGATTAAATTGATAAGGTAAAGAGGTGTGATTCACTTTCAAGCAACGGTTAGTGATTGTTCTTCCGAAACAAGAAAAGGACAGTAAATCGAACTTGGGTAGGATTCCTACCTTGTTGAGATGCATATGGATCTTATATGTTACTAGTTTTTATTTCAGTATAATGTTTATTTTGGTAAATCAAATGGAATATGTTTTATGAACTGTTTTCAATGTTATTTATTATGTATTTTGCTACGAAATGACATTTGTGCATCCATGTTATTTATTATGTATTTTGCTACGAAATGACATTTGTGCATCCATGATCTCATGCATGGCATGGGAGGGAGTATATTAGGCAGCAAGCCAAGTTATGAGCTGTCCGGACATGACTTGGGGCTTGAGACTAGCATATGTAAAGCTATGTGAAGCATTAATTTGTTGGCCTTGTCCGGGATTGCTAGATAGGGGCACGGCGTAATTTGGGCCAGAGAGGTCCAGGGTAATCAGTCCAAAAACCCTGCACAGAGGGAGGAGTCCACACTCCATCGATAATTCCGATTAACACACATGGGGAGGTATAACAGTGACTTGGTGGTGCCGTCACAAAATACTACGGACGTAAATGGCCAAGGGAACACCTTGATATGGTTTCATTATATATCAAGGAAAATGTTGTTATGATTTGTATGACGTTTGATATGGAGATTGGGTGGGGGATCATTGGCATATGACACCTATAGCATTGACATATACATGAGCATGATTTAGATATGAATATCATGTGCTGATTTTGATACTATGATATGTTTATAGTTTCTAATATGATAATCTTATCCTAATTTTTACATTGATCCTATGTGTATAACCCTTTTTGGAAGTCCTACTGGGCACTTTGAACTAACGCCCTACTTCTACCCTTTAGATGATGTTACAGGAAATGGAAATGACAATGGACGTGAAGAGAGCCAAGCTTAGGAGCTTGGGTAGTTTATGCTTACTTTATTTAATATTGATTTTGGAGCAATGTATTTGAGATAAATAGCATTTTGGGATTATAATAACTTAGTTATTTTGCTATGGTTAGATGGTGATTTTTGGATATTTAACTTAAGATAATTTAATAGTGATTAGCTTCCTTGCTTATTTTTAATATCTTGATATGGATAGTTTCCTATTCATATATATTCTGCACTTAACCTTTTAAGCGTGTACTGTTTTAGTGGACTTGGTCCACGCACATGTATCGTTGGCCAGTTAAGGTTCGAATTTGGAAACCCAGACTTAGCTCGCGTTGTGACGTTCCTTCTCTCTCTCTCTTTCATTTAAAAAAAAATATACCCTAATTTTCGGCGAGTGGAAAAGGGCGGGGCGTTACAACACATGTTATCAATGTGGACAGGTGGTCCACACGAAGGGTAATTGTCTACAACTGGCCAGAAATGTACTGTGTGAAACTCTGAAGAAGTTCTCTCATGCTACTTATGTAAGCAGCCAAGCCATCTTAGAAGGAACTACCCACAGGTACAGTTACTTCGGCATCTGTTCTTTTGTCATCATTACGGACAAAAGGGTCACCTCAAAAAGACTTGCTCACAATGCCGTCAGGTATCTCTAGTACGAACTCTTTGTCAATCACTGGAAGGGTTTACACAGTTACTGCAGTCCTGCCTCAGACTCAGACAAGTCGACCACCTATTCCGATGACTCCAGGAAGACTATACCACCTCACCCCAATACTGGAATAAACTGGCCATACAAACCCCCAGGGTATAATCATTCTCCGTAGTTCATATACGATAACGTTAATTCAGTATGGAGCTCTATATTGTCTTATGACCAGTATGGAATAAACTGGTCATACAAACCCCCAAGGTATAATTCTTCTCCATAGTTCATATACGATAACGTTAATTCAGTATGGAGCTCTATATTGTCTTATGACCAGTATGGAATAAACTGGTCATACAAACCCCCAATACTGGAATAAACTGGTCATACAAATCCCCATGGTATAATTCTTCTTCATAGTTCATATACAATAGCGTTAATTCAGTATGGAGCTCTATATTGTCTTATGTTCACGCTTATGATTTTCCATCATGAATTTACTTGTGAGGACCTCTGCCATATAATCCATTAACAACACCCATCAAACTGCACTTCAATGAGTTCATTAAAGGAATAACTTTTGGGATCACCTAAGGGAGCAAATTATATGAGTTAGGTTCAAAGCGAGGTACTGTAAACAATCAGACAATGAATGATATTAAATACTAAAGTAGAACACCTTGGACAAAGGAAATTAAATTTCTCTACCACTTAAGACCAGAGATAGAAAGAGGTTATGAGTGAAACAAATGATCTCATAGAATCTAGTATTAGAATGAGATGAGTGCACCTTTATAGTACGTTGACAGGACAAGTGAGAACAAGTATAATGAATTATAAGTTGCTAACAGGAGAGTTGGCATAGTCCTAATCAAGGTAGAATGGAATACTAGAATATTGATTGATGACAATTAGCACCGTGACTAAAGATTATTAACGAATTTGCATACAATATTCATTCATATGATTGTGGATCATTTTTCTATTTTATACCTAAGTTAAAGATTTAACTGGTGCTTGCCTTAAAGGAATGAACCAAGTAATCACCTAAGAGAACGAACAATGTTGAGCATTGAGATGGAATACTATGGAAATAAAATAAATTGAACCTTCATCAAACCTTTAGACGTGGGAATGGTCTTGGTCAAGTAAGACTCGTAGCGTGCATTTGTGAAAACGATCGAATGTTTTACGATGAAAACCATAACTTGTATGCTTGAAAATGTGTTCTCTTTGTATTTGTATTTCAATGGTAATTTTATTATACAAGGTCATAAATAAAAGGTGTTAGTCGTATTACGACTTATACAACATGAAATTTAGTGTTCAGAGATGCTTTATATCGTAGAAGTTTTGAACGAAAGGTGTTACTTACATAGTGACTTATATGCAAGTGAAGAGAAGTTTAATTTTGAAAATGTATTTAGTTGGAAAGATAATTTCTTAAGTGGTTCAAATTGATGGAAATAAGCTCAATCGAGAGACTATGGGCGTCTATCGAGTTAGTACAACCATCTGACTCTATAGATGGCCTATGGAATTCCATGAGAGCTTGAAAGATTTGATAGATATAGATTGTAAAAGAGATCTGCTTTGGACTCAACACCATAATGAGTATCTATAGACAAATAAGAGTGTACTAGGGGTTTACTTATGTTTAATTAGTGGAGCTATTGAATGAAATTTTTCCAAGAGATAGATTTAAGATGAGAAGCCAGGACATGACTAGCTAAGTTGCATCATGCAGCATGATGGGCATTCTAAACATACCCTCGAATGAGTTGAGTCCAACAGTAATAGAAGATCTCATTCAGTGTATATGAGGTTACGGTACTCCACATATTAGGCTATAATACGTGGCCAAGTATAGCAAACGCAATTAGTCACAACGAGTCGTTTAAGTTCGACGAGTGTCCATTGCTGATATTATTTATCGAATTACCAGTAAATGTGATTGGTAATTTACGGAAATAGAAACAAGAACCTTTGTGGAGATTAGAAGTGCTCAATGACAGTGAAGGAATGTAACTTGATCCGGATATGGATCAATAGTGAGAATGATGGTTTAGAAGAATTGTTATGATTAGATTGGTAAGGAAAACTGGGAAAATGTGATATGTGCAAATTTCTAATGAGAACTAGAAAATCTAATGTGGTTAGTTTAATAATGAAATACAATTAGATGTAATAAACTCACCCTTGAGTGAGTTGGGTACAGTAATAGCATGGACTTTAATGATACGATGACGAACACAGAGAAATGTTTCGAAACTCATAGGTTAATGTGAGAAATGGTGATGAAATTGAGTGGTGTAGACCACAACAGAGTGTAAAAGGATAACCACTGTAATGTATTTGATTACCTGAATGCCGGTTGACAATGTAATGGAATTTGAATTCCAAGGGTTGAACTGTAGTACATGGGCCTTGTAATGGCTACACTATATATCTAGTTACGACGAATGGTATGAATGGTATAGGATAATCAGATTAATCAATTATGAGTTGTGGTTAGTGAAAATATGATCCCATGTGTGGATGAGTGCGTGATATAAGTATGTATTAGAAACCATTAAAAACGTAGATGAACGGAATTGTATTTAGTTTATTGTCTCAAAGAGGGATACAATGCCTATATTAAGAGAAAAAAAAGTTTAATGAAGAGGTAAATATTACACACGATTGATATAGGAAGCGATTGCAAACAATGGAAGACATGACGAACGTCGATTTATATAATGGTTGTGTTTCCCCATCTGGATTTAATAAGAAAGAAACTCATATGAATAATGGGAAGTTTAGTTGCGAAACGGCATGACGGTAAAGGAACTTACTTTGAGAATAGGATGGAGGAGAGTATCCCATCCGAGGTGGATGGTATAGAGACAATTTGGAAACTAAACTTCATCCAATTTTCAGGACAAAAATTCCAAAAAGGTTTTAGTATTGTGACACCCCGAAAATTTTAATATTTATTAATTGGATTAAAAAGGGTAATTAATGATTAATTGAGATTAAGGAGACTTAATTAAGTAATTAAGAAGGGATTAAGTGTGATTTAAATTAGAGATTTAAATATAATTTAATGTCAAGTGGTGCGATGAGAAATTAATTTATGAAATTTAATGAAAATAAATTGATAATGTGGCGTCACGCCACATGGGAGATGACGTGGCACGCCACATGGAAAGGTGTGACCCAACACCACACTCCTAACTTAGGGCAACCACAAAAGGAAGGAAAGAAAAGCCATCACTCCTTATCTTAATACCCTGAGACGACACTCTCCTTATCCCATTTTGTTTCACACGTCAAACCCTCCTATTCCATTTTCTTTCACACGGCAATCCTCCCTTCTCCACTCTCCACTGTAACGCCCGCCCCTTTTCACCGAAAATCAGAGTCTATTTTTTTTTTTTTTTGAAATAAAGATTGACAAAGGGCGCGGACGTCACGACGGGAGTTAAGTCCGAGCTTCTAAAGCCCGACCCTTAACTGGCCAACCCTACATGTGCGTGGAACGAAGTCCACAGAGACCAGTTCACACGTAGACGTAAGCTTGTGGAATATTAACTAATTGCAGAAATTTCCATAGAGACTATCCTACAAATTTTCAGATAGCAGGGAAGAAACATCCATTTAATTACAAAAATACCACTAAATCGTATTGTCCCAAAATAAAATCCAAAACATAGCAAGTAATTTAAGTTATTACATTCCGACGAGCTAAGTTACTCAAAATTACATTTCCAAAATAAAACTTCAATAAACTAAACAGCTCGCTTTCCCAAGCTCCTAAGCTTGGCTCCCGTCTCGTCCTCCGTTTCCGCCATCTCCTGTGTCATCAGCTAGGGTAGAAGTAGGGCGTTAGACAACGCGCTCAGTAGGATTCCAAATAGGGGTAGCACATGGATTAGTAATAACAATTACATATGAAATCATATAAGGGAAACTATAAGATGAATGTCATGCCATGGGTGTCTGTGTTATGAATCCCACCCATCATCTTTGCTATCATGATGCCATATCCCCCTTGACGGAAAAACCTCGTCAAGATATAAATAGTCACAAATCGTCCCCTTGACGGCAAATACCTTGTCAAGATATAAACAGTCACACATCATCCTCCTTGACGGTAAAGCCTCGTCAAGGTGTCCCCATGTTTGCTTCTCGGTCGCCCCGACGGAGCATGGACTCCGGTTATATCTCATAATATCCCTCTTGATGGATGAAACACATCAAGATATCCCCATGCTTGCTTCTCGGTCACCCCAACGGAGCATGGACTCCGGTTATACCTCATAATATCCCTCTTGATGGATGAAACACATCAAGATATCCCCATGCTTGCTTCTCGGTCGTCCCGACGGAGCATGGACTCCAGTTTCATTTCATCCTTCCCATACCATATCCCTCCCATGTCATGCATGAGATGTCTATGCCACATGCCATGTAATATATATAAATCATAGTCATAAACCCATCTTAAAACAATTCCATGATTATCAAAATAAATCAAAGTAAACCCATCACATAATACCAAAATCCAAAACCCATCTTAAAAACAAGCACATGATTACCAAAATAAATTAAAGGAAAACATCACATAATACTAAATCCAAAACCCATCTTAAAACAAATCATATAATTTCCAAAATAATTCAAAGAAACCATCACTCAATCCATGGCTTACAAAAAGGTAGGAATCCTACCGAATACCGACTAGCGTCCTTTTTCACTTCCGTCCGATGATCCGGTCACCGATCACGCACCGCTTGCGATGTCCGGTACCTTATTATACATTATCAATTAGTCCACGTTTTAACCATTTCTAAGCCCATACATCAAGTCTTAATGGGTTTCTTCATTTTGGCCAATATTTACAGTTTTGCCATTACCTCTTTTACATGATTATTTACTCATTTATCCATACACACTTAAGTCCAAAATTGATTCATAATTTAGATTCATTAATGCCCATCAAGATGTCATATAATCATAAAAATTAGCCCTTTAATTCACCTAACCCTTATTCATTTAAACCCATCCAAAACTCCATACTTAACCCTTTAAATGGTTCATACAATGGGTCATGGTTTCAAAATACCCAATTCATCAAATCTTCCCATGGGGTTTACCTCATGCATTTAAACCACATTGAATCCATTATCCATTCATACCCTTTGGAGGCCATAAACATCATTCACCCTCCAATTTAACGCATCAAAATGCTCACAATTGGACCATGGGTTCGGCCATACACCATGGCCGAACCCATGGTGTCCTTTTCTCATTTTTCCTGGGTCCATTGTTACACATTTGAATTTATCACAAGTCCCTCCATGAAGGGGTTTAATTCACACACTTAAACCCTCCTCTTTTACTACATTGGAGTCCATTACAAATATCAACACTAGGTTCATTTTGGTACATTCCAAAACCACCAACATTAAATATATTTTGAGTCCATCAACTTAGCTACATTCCCCATTTGTTTTCCATGGTTCCAAAATACTTAGTCCATCCCAATTTCCCATTATTTTCTTAGGCCTATTTACCACATTTAGATTTAAAATAAGTGCCTCCATGAGGTTCATGGTTCATCCCTAATTCCACACCTTTAAAACATTATATGTTATACTTGAAAATCCATACAATCTATCAACATTCTTAATCACTTTTTCCATCTCTTCACCCATCAAAACCATTCTTACATCACCATAGGGTTCCACAACATTCCATCCATAAAATCTTTCCATAGTTTTTTATTTTTAAAACCTCATTTACAATGCTTAAAGTCCATTTAAAAATTGTTAATCTTCTCCATCATTTTCCATAATTCATAACCATTAATCCACCATTTGATCACCATAGGGTTCAGCCATACACCATACCCGAACCCATGGTTCATGGTCCATGATTTATCTATGTCTCTTGAGGCCATGAAATCCATTTTCATGCCTCATGAATTTCCTCATTTAAACCCCTTTAAAAAAAATCACACACATTTACTCATTTACAACCCTAAAAATCATAAACCCTCTTTCCATGATTTTTCTTATAAAACCCCTTTAAACTTAACCACATTTAATCAATAAACCTAAAACCCTAAACCATCCTCCATGGCTTCCATTCTTCATAAACCCTAATAAATCAAATAATTCCCTACCATGCTTACATAATGTCCTTAATCCATTTTATTTTTCTTAACCCTAATTTACCCATTTAGGGTTAACCCATCTTTCCTCCTTTCACTTGATAGATTTAAGATCCAAGGCCATGATGTTTTGGCCACCTCTAAATACAAGAAATGGATTTCACACCCTCTTAAACCCTAAGAAAAAATTAATCTCTTGTTTAGAAAATACTTACGATCCGACGCCTCTTCCGACTTTCGTTACTCCCGTCGGCTTCCTTAACCTTCTTTCTTCTCCTTCTCCTTTGTTGGTTGGCTAAAATGCTTGATCAATGGTGAAAACCCCCAAGCTTGGGTTTGGCCATGATAGGGTTTGATTTGAGAGAGAGAAGGGAGGAGAAGATGGAGATAAATAACCCAAGGTCTTGATCTTGGAGTGATGAGCCCAAGCTTACACCTTTCTCCTCTCTTTTCTTCCAAGCTTTTCTTCTTCTTTCTCTTGGTTTTCTTCCTCTCCTTTTCCTTGGGTGTGGGACGGTGGTGGAGAACAGGAGAGGGAAAGAGTGAAATGAGATCGTTGGAGTGGAAAGAATGAGATGAAAAGTCATCTCATCTCTTGGTTGTCTAAAATACACCACATTAACCCCTCCCACCAACCCATGGGATATTTTCATTTTTGCTTTATGCTTTATACTTTATGGTGGTGGTTGGGATAACCACCACCCTAGCCAACGTTTTGTATGCTTGGAATGAGATGGTTTTGGTCTCCCCTCTTTGACCCCTTTGACCACCTTTATGATTATTTAAACATTTAATTAATTAGATAATTAGGTTAAGTTAATTCCCATTTAATTTAATTCCATAAAATTCACCCATGTTTGACCAAGTCAACCATGGTGGCCGGCCCCACCAATTCTTGGTCCACACGCCACCTCACTTAGTGAGGTGGAGGTGGGTCCCAATTGGCCACATCACCTTGGCTTAATTCAAATTAACTTAGGTGATTTAAATTTAATTCAACCCATTCCAACTAATTGGGTCATCATTGGGCCCATGGCCCAATTACATTCACCCTTACCCATTTACCTTAGGGCTTACACCATCTTGATCTATTGGGTCTGTAACACCCCGATTTCTCAAAGATATGAATAATTACGAAAATGCCCCTGGATTGGTGAATTCAATAAATATGATTGTAAATAAGGAAATGGTGGGGCCCATTGCTCAAATTAAGGTCATGTGAACACATTAGGAATGTCAAGTTTAATTGGATGGGTAATTTCTCAATGAAGTGGAAAATTACCAAAATGCCCCTGAGTTATTAAATTAATTATTTTGTGATGTTAAGTAAGGAAATAGTGGGGCCCATTGCTCAAATTAAAATCATATGAGCACATTATGAATGTTAAGTTTGATTGGTTGGGTAATTTTCATCATTTGGGTCAAAAATGGCTAAATGGGTCAAAGGGCCCAAATGGGACCCATCGGGTCAAAATGGATGATTTGACCATTTTGTGAATTTAAATTAAAGGGGGTTAAGCCTAGTTGATTGAAAATCAAGTGAAGAAGAAATGGGTAGGCTTGATCCATATGTGAAAACCATTTACAAATGACCAAAATACCATAATTGGGTCATGGAGTCAAAAACGGGTCAAGGAGCTAAAAGTGGACCCTACGGGTCGAGTTGACTATTGTTGACCGTGTGAACCCTCAAGGGAGCTCAAACACGAGTCAAATCAGTTGAGTGGGACTGAGGTGAGTTGGAATTAAATCAAAAGGTGAGTTAACTCATGTGCATTAAATGAAATGCATTAAATGTGATGAGTTGGGTTGGAATAAAAAATACCTTGAGTTGAGTGAGTCAAAATGGAAACTCAAGGGGCTGTAAATTCAGTGAGTCCAAGGGGAATTGGAAGAGTTTAGCTGGTCTCAAACCAATCAAAACAAGTCCCACACGTTGGGGACTTGTTTTGGTGAGTTCCATGGTAAATATTAAATATAAGTGCATGGGTTTGAGGTGGGTTGCTTGGGGATTTGAATAGCTGCATTGGTAGCTGCCAAGGGGTGCCTTGGATGGCACCCAATGCCCACCGTTTTGAGCAAGAAGTTATGAGGGAATTGAGAGATTTTTGGGGCTGAACTACAAAAAACAATAAACACCCATGGTTGGCCGTTTTTGTCAAAGGAAACCCAATTGTTCCCATCTCTTTCTCCCTCTCTTCAATTGGTGTTCTTGGCTGGAACAGCAGAGGCTTTTGGTACCAAATATTCAAGCATACAATCAGCAAGGAGTTAAGGAAACAAGGATTAAAAGTCAAGAGCAAAAGGCAAAGGAAAGTGGTAAGTTTTTCCCATTGATTTATGGTTAATAAAATGGGTAAAATAAGACATGATTTGGCCATGTGATTGTCAAATCTATCAAAGGGTTAAAATATGATTCCTTTATGCTCAATTAGATGGAAAACATGGACATAGGGTTTGGCCACTTTGGATGGCCGAACCCCATGAAATATTATGGTTAATCTTGATGGTTTTGTGAGATTTAAACCATGCAAGTATAGGACTGATTTTGGAGGTTTAAGATACATACTTTGGAAAGATTGAAAGCATGGATTTGAATGTCATAATTTGGCCATGCTATGGCCGAATTTGACAAGGGTCTAAACCATGGAAGAAGGTGTCAAAAAGAAATGAAATGAACCATTGGGTTCGGCCACTTTGGGTGGCCGAACCCCATGAAAAGAGTTGGTTAATGGTTATGGTTTTTGAAATTTAAAACCATCCATTTGGGGACTGTTTTTACATATTTTATTAAGATTTAAAATACATGCTTAAAGAGGATTAAAACATGGGTTTGGATATCAGAAAAGGCTGAAGATATGTGGTCTAATCAGTGGAGTAAAATTGGAAAAGATGGACCCTGGGGATTGGCCATCTTGGATGGTCGAATCCCATGATATGGTGTTGGTTTTTGGATGATTTCTTTGAGAGTTAAAACCTGATATTAATATACTGTTTATACATGTTTATATGAGGTTTAAAAACAGTAAACATAGTCATTGGGTTCGGCCACCATGGAGGGCCGAACCCCATGTAAAAGAATGTTGGTTTCATGTTGGAAAAACATGTAAACCATAGACTTTTTATGAACTGTTTTGGATGATTTCTTTGAGAGTTAAAACCTGATATTAACATACTGTTTATACATGTTTATATGAGGTTTAAAAACAGTAAACATAGCCATTGGGTTCGGCCACCATGGAGGGCCGAACCCCATGTAAAAGAGGGTTGGTTTTCATGTTGGAAAACATGGAAACCATAGACCTTTGTGGACTGTTTTTGGGAGGTTTTTATGTAATAAGGTTACTGATTTTGGGTTGGCCATGGGTTGGCTAAACCATGGGCTTAACATGGCTAAGGGGGTAGAGCCAATTAGTATTTAAATAAAGGAAACTATTGAGCAAAGAACCATAAGGGTTCGGCCATGTGTATGGCCGAACCCCATGGACTGTTTTCATGGGCCATTTTATGGATATATGTGTGATTAAAAATGGAATTATGCTTGCTGTTTTGGTCGTCCAAAACATGAATGAACCATGTTAAGGTTGCGGTTAAGGTTGTAGAGTTTAATCAAGGTATTGGTAGCAATGGCATGTTTGTAAATAAGGGTCACAATCATGAATTGGTATTTGTGGACTTAGACTAAAAAATGGGAATCAAACAAAGCAAGGGATTAAAGTTGGTCTATGATTTATGTGAATAAGGTGACGGATCTTTGTGACGGTGCACGACTGTGAGCGGTGACCGGATAAAGCCTAAGAAAGAACGGACGCTGAAGTGATTCTTCAGTAGGTTTCCTATCTACTTGTAACCACGGTTTTTACCCAGTTTTTCTTATGATACTCTTGTTTTAATATATATATTTCAAATGATATATTATGCATTAACAAATGGCATATAGGCATTGGCATCTCATGCATAGACATGGGATTATGAGTGAGGTTCTACAGTGTTTCAAGTTATAAGTTACATCCTGCCTCGGTGGTGCAAGTCACGCCAGGAGGAGTAACATGATGATCATAGTCACATTGGTCTCCTTAGGCGATGAGAGTCCCGCCAGGAGGACTAATACGTGATATGAATCAGTCAATGATGAAGAGATGGAAGTTGTATTGTAATTTACCTTGTCGGTGCAAGGCACGTCAAGTGATGGCTACAAATGTGCATGATGGGGGTTGCTCATTGCATGTACATAGAAGAGATGAAAGTGTGTTGTAATTTACCTTGTCGGTGCAAGGCACGTCAAGTGATGGCTACAAATGTGCATGATGGGGGTTGCTCATTGCATGTACATAGAAGAGATGAAAGTGTGTTGTAATTTACCTTGTCGGTGCAAGGCACGTCAAGTGATGGCTATGAAAGTACATAATGGGGGATGCCCATTGCATGTGCATATTTCATAGCATTGTTTTAACTGTTTTTAATGATCATGTATTATGATATATATGCATGTTTTATATGCTGACATGTGGTAGCCCTGATTCGGGAACCTACTGGGCGCGTTGATCTAACGCCCTAATTCTATCCTCAGAGGAGATTGCAGGTACAAACAAAGGGAAAGGAAAGGTCGTTGACTGGGAGGGGACCCAAGCCTAAGTGCTTGAATGAAGGACTAAACTACTTTATATTACTGTCTTTTGAATACTTTTGTGGGCATATAATAATTCACTACTTGCTATGGTTTGATTAGGTTGATAACATTTGGATGGTTGATCTATGTTAAATAATGTTTAAGACTGTTACTTGCTATCTGGTCTTTCTATTCCGCAATTAATCTAGGTTATTCCGCATGTTAATGTTAGTTCCATGTGTGATTCGTAATCATGGTCTAGTCCATATACACATGGGTGGCCAGTTAAGGTTCAGACTTGGGTAGTCTAAACTTAACTCGCGTCGTGACGCCGCCCGCTCTCTTTCGATGTTTTATTATAACTTTAAAAAAAAATTAGACTCTAAAATTATCGAACAGAGCGGGACGTTACAGGGTCCCAAATGGGTATTGGGCCCAATTTGACCATCCTTGGTCCAATTGACCATCATTGACCCCTTAAATGAATTTAAATCCAATCCATAGTCCATTGGGCCATACATGGGCCTTTGTCCAAATTTTGGTCCATTTACCATTCATTCCATCAAATTTCCCATTTCCACCATTAAAATAAATAATAACCACATATTTATTGATTTAAAAATTTCGGGCCATTACATCCACCTCCATGCACCCTCTTCTTACACTATGCACACGATTTTCTCCTCCTCTTTTCTCATCCATTAGAGAAACTCAAGCAAGGAAGAAAACAAAGGAAGAAGAGAAGAAAGGAAGAAGAAGGAAGGAAGAAAGAACCATAGAATGCTTTGTATTAAGGTTTGATTTAAGGATTAGGATAGTTTAGAATTAACCCAAGAACAATTCGGGTCAAGAAAATGGAAATTGGAAAATTTGGGGATTTTTTGTTTTCCTCACTACTCATGGAATTTGATTTAAGATCCATGAATTTGTTAATCCAATCATAAGTATTAAGCCCCTAAAATGTGACCAATTACATGGGGATTAATCTAATGGAGTATGTTGAGAAACCAAGACCAATAACCCACCTATATCTGATTTTCGAGTTCATGAAACTCGGCCCGCACTGCAGTTTTCTACAAGTGGCTGTCTAAGGAAGACAGGTCTCGAAACCTGTCTCAGAACCTCCTCGAACGTTCTAAGACAAGTGCCAAAAGCTTGGACATGTCCGAGGGAACACATGACATTTCGAAGACCATTGAAAGGTATGAGGCCTCGGAACCTGGCTCGGATGTTCCGGGGCCAAGTATCGAGAAGACCAATAAAACCCGGAAGGAACAAACACTAAGGAAAATTTGTTAAGTCCAGAAGAGGACCCGAGGTCTTGGAAGCTGGCTCGAAAGTACCGAGACCAAGATCCGAGCAACCCAATATGGACTACATATCTCTAAAGTACCGAGAGAATACCCAAAGGTTTCAAAGTCTCGAAACTTGGTTGGGAGGTCCCAAAATCAAGTTCTGAGCAAGCCTATGTGTTTTGTACTTCAGACGATCCGAAGGAAACCTAGATGTTTCGAAGCTTCGGAACAAGCTTCGGAAGTACCAAATCGAGTGACCCAAGTTCCAAACTGACAGTGAGCACATTGTTTGATCTTAACCCCACACTCTTATTTTGATAATTAATGCGGGATTAAGGAGACAACAGTAACATTCTCCAAATCTTACACACTCAATGGTAATTAATAAAAGCACTACGTATTAGATTTGGAAACCGAAGACGTAAACTAATGATGTGATTATTACTTCTTGATACATGGAAATAACAGAAGTACTTGAAGGTGACTTAGAGGTGTGCGAGCCATATCGTGATTCGTTCTCCGCGACAACTTATCTCCAATCAAGTAGCTTTTCCTACATCCTTGAAGTACCAAACGAATATACAAATATATGCTTGAATAGAAGTTGCATGAATTGTTTTCAAAGCATGTTTTGATGAAGAATAGTTAATGCGTACTTTTGAGTATGGAAAAATGTAAATTGTCTTATATTTGATATAATGAATTTGGCATCATTCCATAGTCATGTATTTCATATATTTGCATGGGATGGGAAGAGTATACACCGAAACAAAGGGATGACATACATTGATTTCTAAAAGATATTTATATACATATGAATTGATTAACCATTTATTTGGCTGCGTCCATGAACACAAATTATGGCATACTAATTGGGCAGAATGCTCCAGGGTCAGTAGAAGCCCCGAAACCTGAGCAGGAGTATTGGTGTGTAGCACTCTTCCGGTAGTCCTGGATAAATGCCAGTATTGGGTAGCAGCTCCTAGTTGGTGCGCTGGAAAAGCTACGGATAGAAATAGTCAATGTTTATAACCATTGAATTAGGAAGAAAGATTGACTAATGCATGGGGCTTGAGATTGACTTACATAGATAAATGTCACCATGGCATAACACATCATATTGATTTTTAAGTGCACTTTAAATCTAATAACATATGTTTAAACTCCTAGATGGTTGTGTTATACTCATTATTTGACATTTAACTTATGTGGGATCCTTGTACTTTGCTTTGGTATGTGAATGGTTATTATTCAGATGTACCAAATGTTAATGTATATGCTTAAGCAAGTTTATATAAGTGTGTTGCAAATGTTAAAATGGACTATGTCCTTGAGCAGACACTAGTTGGGTCAGTCGAGGGTCGGGTCTTCGGACTCGGACTTGACTCGCCTTGTGAAGTTCGCCTTTCTCCCATTCAAATATCCTTATCATATTACTCTGATCCTAGTGGGAGAGGGAGGGGCGTTACAAAACCCCTGTTGGATGAGTAAACTCGTATTTTTGCTAAAAATGCCTATTTGGGAACATTGGTTTTTCGTTTCACCATACAAAGGTCTTTCAAAAATTTGGCATAGGAGGGTACCTGATTTATAGCTTCAAGTAAAGGTATGTTGATGCTTACATGTTTAAATATCTCTAATATGTCACTATGTGGTACTCCTTTCTTAGTATTGGCTAACCTCTGAGGGTACGGAGCTTTTGACACAAAAGAATTTTTAGTAGGTGTTTCCGGTGTATTTTGGACTGAAGATGGACTAGGCGGGTCCTTTTGATCCTTTGGTTGACCATCAGTTTGGTCTTCCAGTTGCTAGGCATTTAAAACTTGTTGTCTACCTATCTCCCTGATCTTAAGGTAGTAATTGATTTGGCATCATCCGGATTGGGCGATGAAACCTCATACTGGCCCTTTGGATTTGGGATAGGTAGATTGGGGAACTTGCCTTTCTCCCTACTATCTCCTATCGCGGTATCTAACTACTCAAGTTGTGTTTCAAACTTGTGCATACCCTGCTGGGTGGACTGCATGAACTGCTGCAACGTATCCTCGAGAGGGGGCTTAAGTTGTTAAGATGAACCGGGTTGATAAGATTGATTTGGCTGGGGTGGATGATTTAGAGATGAATGGTATGGTTGGTTGGGTGATAGGGCAGTGTGTCCTAAGTTAGAACACAATGTGCAAAATTCAGCATGCATTCCAAATGATGGGTTCATTGTGTAACACCCTGGAATTTGAAAGTTATATGAAAATATTCATATTTACGGAATTGCCATTGTGATAAAATTGATTTGAATTTAAATGGGTCAATGGCTCAATCAAGACCCAAAGGATGGTAGTTTGTTTACAAAACAAATAAATGGGTAAGATAAATTTAAACGGGTCAAGAATCATATTTGGGTCAAATTTTGATAAATGGGTCAAAATGGCTAGATGGGACCCAATGGGTCGTGTGAATGGCATGATTACCCATGGATGGAGTTCAAGCTTAGTTAATTTAAGTTTATTAGTTGCTTGAGTTTGGTTGAGTTGAAATGAATGATGGGTTAAGTTGAGTAGAATTTATTAGTTAAGTTAAATTAAATGAATGACTTAGGTTGGGTGAGTTGAATAATTGAGTTGGAGGAATATGTATTTTAATGTAAGTGAGTGAAGTGTGTGAATGAGAGGGGAAGTGTTTTAAATTCCAATTTTGAGCAAGGAAAAACGTTGGTGCATGGGGAGATATTGCCATGCATGTAACCCCCATTTAGGTGATGAATAAAATGGGAGTTACATCTTGAATGGGAGTTACTTCTTGAAGTCACAAGGGTTACTAGGGACGCTGGCTGCATGCATGAGCAATTTCATGCATGTAACGGCTACCATGGAGATATGAGAATGATGGCTTTGAGAGTTACAAATGTATGAATGAAGGAGGATGCAAATAATTACAAAGATATACATGGAAGATGTTGGAGGTGGGAGTGTGATTTCAAATGCAAGTGTTTTACACGTTGGAAATGGTTAGAGAGAATTGGTTGGTCTTCAAAAGACAGCAATACTTAGATTGATGGTTCATGCATGTAACTCCAAGGTTGGAGAACAAATGGGTAATTGATTGCTGCTGTTGGTGGAGTTACACTTAAGAGAGGTGGCTGTTACATAAGCCAAAAATTGAGAGACAACAACAAGGGACGGTGTAACACATGGGGGTTACATTTCAAAGTGAAACTCCCATGTGAGAACCTAAGAAAAGGGGGGGTTACACAAGTCCAATTTACAAGGGACGTTGGGAACATGGGGAGGTTTCATCTCATGATGAAACCCCCAAGTAACATAAAGATTAGGGTAAAGGCAATGAGAGTTACACAAAGTTAAACTTGGGCTGGTTTTTGATTAAACAAAGGGTGCCCATTTCTCTCTCTCTCCCTTTCTCTTGGCCGTTCTCTGTTTCCCAAAAACTAAGAGCAGTAGCTGGTTGTTAATCAGTCCTTGGTTTGATTCCTTTTCATCAAGACAAGTTCAGCAAAAAGGGAAGGAACAAGCGGGAGTAAAGATCAAGTGGAGGAGTCGCGGAAACGGTAGGTGTTCGATAAACTATGTTGTTTAATTAAGAAATATGATCCGGCTATTGGATGGCTGAATCTAACAAGGGTTAAATGTTGGTTAGAAGTACATGAATGAGATCAAAAGATGGACCATAGGGTTCGGCCCATTGGATGGCCAAACCCCATGGAAATGTTGGATTTATTTAGATGGTTTTTGGAAATTAAAACCATACAAATTTGGGACTGTTTTTAGATGATTTTAAGTATGTGTTTTAAAAAGGTTAAAACATAAATAAGGAAGTTTGTTTTGGACAAGATGAATGATTAATAAGTTCAAAACCAAAGGTCATAGGGTTCGGCCACCATGGAGGGCCGAACCCCATGCAAATAATGGTTTGTTTTGATGTGTTTGGAACAAATAAACCATGAAGTTGATGGACTGTTTTGGGTTATTATTTTAAGATGTAAGTACATGTTTTACAATGGTTTAAAAACATGGATTTGGGTGCTGGTTTCAGACCTAAGATGAAGGACTAAATGTTCAAAATTAATCTCATGGTGTTCGGCCAATATACATGGCCGAACCCTATGAAATTGGGCTAATTTTGGAGGATTGTTTTGAAGGTTAAAAACCTGATTTAGATATACAGTTATTACCTGGTTAATTAAGGTTTAAAAACAGTAAATGTAATCATTGGGTTCAGCCATGATAGAGGGCCGAACCCCATGTAAAACGGTGTGGGTTTTCATGTTGAGAACCCCATGGAAACCATGGAAACCATGAAAATCCATGGACTGTTTTGTGGAATAATTGGGTTGAGTTTATGATGAACATTAGGTATTATTTATATGCTTTAATTTAAGAATAATATATGTTGTTTATGGAGTTAGTATGGGTAGGTAATCGGCCAATATGAATGATGGAAATTGAGTATAAAATCACATTGGTGAGGTTCGGCCATGTGTATGGCCGAACCCCACTAATGATGATTGTGGGACATAATTGTTGGTTTATATGAGGATATGGAGGATTTAAGAAGGATCAAATTAGGTGATGAGGTTCAGCCATGTGTATGGCTGAACCCCACTAAAGATGGTTTTATGTTTGGTGATGAAAGTTAGTTAATTTAAAGCAAAGGTTGGTCTCAATGGCACAATCGTAATTATGGCTGAAATGATCAAAAATAAAATGATCATATGATGGGATAAATGGGCTAAAACCAAAGTGGTAAGGTTCAGCCATAATGTATGGCCGAACCCTACTAAGGTTCGTTTAGAAGTTTGGGTAATTAGATAGGTTTTAATTAAATAAATGAATGACCAATGTTTTAATGGATGAGGTTCGGCTATGGCTTTGGCCGAACCCCACTAGGTGATTCTTGGAACATTAAGCTTTGCTGGAAATTAGGTGGATAAATGATTAACTTGCTGCCATGTACATAGGGTATTCGGATTTTTAGAACGGTGAGCGAGCCGTGATCGGAAGACGGTCCAAAGGAAGGATCGAACAAAGTAAACTATTGTAGGTTTCCTACCTTGTTGTAACCACATAACTTACTTGCTGTTTTATGTTTATTTGAATAAGTTATTTGAATCAAATGTTATATTTACAAATGGCATGTTTGCATAGACATCTCATGCATAGCATGGGATGATGGGGAAGTAACCGGAGGCCACACTCCGTCGGGGCGTCCGAAAGACCATTGTGGGGTACCCTGATGATGAGAATCCCATCAGGAGGAATCCGGATGCCACACTCCGTCGGGGCGTCCGAAAGACCACTGTGGGTTACCTTGACGATGAGAATCCCGTCAAGTGATGGCTATGTTGAATGGTGATGGGTGGGACTCATTACATGTTCATTTCATACATAGCATATTTTTACAGAATTTTATCACACATGTATAACTATTATCCTATTTGCATGTTTTTGACTAACCATATGGTAGCCCTATTCGGAAACACTACTGGGCGCGTTGATCTAACGCCCAATCTATATCTTTAGTGGATGATGCAGGGAAAGGAAAGAACGTGGTTGGAGAAGAGGACCAAGTACGAAAACTTGGGCGATTTGAATGATTGCAATGGGCTATGGTTGGATTTATTTGAATGGTTTGGAATGAATAGTAGACTAAGGTCATATAATAATTTTGGAAAATAAATAAGGTACTTTGCTATCTAAAAATGGAAATTGGATTAATCATAGGTTCTATTATAACCTCAGTTAGATCTAGACTAAGTTAATTCCGCTAGATATATATGTACCATGTGCGGATCAGTTTTATGGACTTAGTTCATACGCACATGGGCTTGGCCAGTTAAGGGTCGGATTTAGAGATCCGAACTTAACTCGCGTCGTGACATTCCGCCCCGATCACTTATTGATTATTATTATTTAAAAAACAAATAAACTCTGAAAATTTAGAGTGAAAAGGGCGGGGTGTTACACATTGCATGAGTTATTACTAAAGCATCGATTTTCTTTGTTAAGTTCGCAATTGCATGCTTAACGTTGAAGTCGCTACTAACTTCGTATAAACCTCATCTCTTTGAGTTTTGTGCTAAATTTTCTCTTTTGGGGAAGTCCCACCACTGAGAACTTTCTGCAAGCGATTCTAAAAAGGTCTATCCATTGTTTGTAGTTAGCTTTAAAAATTCAGACTCGACCATTGTGCGGTTCGATGTGGTGAAACCATCATAAAAGAATTTCACGAGTCTCTCCGTTTCAAAGCTGTAGTGGGGGCATTTACTTAACGTATCTTTGAATCTTTCCTATGACTCACAAAATTGTTCAACCTCCTTTTGATTAAAGTTTGAAATTTCTTTCTTGAGGGCGTTAAATTTAGATACTAGGAAAGAATTATTCAAAACTTGTTGACCAACTGATCCCAAGTTGTGATGGAGTTTGCAGGTAGAGAATTTAGCCAAGAGTTCTTTTTTCTTTAAGAGAAAAAGGAAAAAGAAGAAGTTAAATGGATTCATCAGTGATGCCTTGAAGTTTGATGGTGGCACAGATTTCTAAGAATTCTTTAACATGTAGGTAAGGGTCCTCACGATCAAGTCACTGGAATACGGGTAAAAGATGTAATAGGGCTAGTTTAGTTCAAAGGCTACATTAGTTGTTGGAACAACTATGCCTCATGGTGTGTTGGGTGTGACTGGTGAAAAGTAGTCTTCGAGAGGTTTCTTTTCGACTCTTTCTCCAGTCATGTTAGGTGATGGTGGTGGTGATGAAGGTGGAATGTCCATGTCTATGTGTCACGTCCCGACTCGAAGGGTGGGCCCGGAACGCTACTGGCTTTTTTTTTTTTGAAAGCTAAGACAACACTCAAGCATTCTAACTGGGCCGGATCAACGGTTAGGCCCATAGGTCACACATGATCCTAACATATGGATTCAAACATATACCATAAGTCTAACCCAACAATAGACATAAACACAAACACATAACATGATCACATAAATCTAACCATTGAATTATTATTTCAAAAACAACATTATCATCAGAGTAACTATAGAAGCGTAGTAGTTTTCAATACATGACATTGATACAAACTAAGTACCACACCCGGTACATTACAAAAGAAAATGGTTCCAAGAACCAGAAAGCACAAATAAGGGTATTCCCCTCACTGGGAATCCCAAAGCAATGCCGCAACTTATCCACTCTAAGCTTGAAATAGAGGATTCTCCTCCTCGGGTTCATCTCCTGAAAGGTGAGTGAGGTGAGTTAACTAGCCCAATGAAAGAAATATAACAGTACAGTTTTAAGTAAACAACAGGTTAGCAATAATTAACAGTTGCAATAATATCTTATGGTTGATAATAAATTCTTAACATCAAGTAACATATTGTCAACATTCTCATAATTCCTCAATCCTTTCCAATACTGCTGTCATCCACCGTAACCCCTAAATACTATACTGACACCAATAGTATTAAGTCCCGACACAGTCAAAATACCTCCTTGCAAGTACATCTCCGGTATACACCTCAAACCGGTAATGACACACCTTGCCAGTCACTGTCGACCCACCTGGTCCAGTAGACGTAACCAACACCATCGGCAATGATTCAATAGTAAAAGGTACGTGGAAGCAGTATAACTCATAATAAACACCATAAGCACTTCTTACAATAGTGCATCATGTCTAGGCACATGGGTAGGTTCATCAACATGAAACCACTCATTGCTCAAGATCCATTTCAAATAACAAAACTTGTTTACACCTCACCGTATATGTGTGGTTTCGCAGTCTCTGTTCAAACAAACAGACAAGTGCACAATCAATATACATGGCATCAAAAGCATACATACAAGTAGTATTTCAAAGTCATACTTGGTTTCCCGAAAATATCCAAGGTATATGGAATTGAGTCTCCTACTTGGTTTCTATCCTTTTTACATTATAATAATCCACAAGATAATATAATAAAAAGGTACTCAGTCCAAAACTCATATTGTCTTCTGGGCATTGACCAGATTGACTTATTGAGTTAGGTCTAGATACTAGGGTCACTTCTCGGTTGTCTTCTGGATAGGACCAGATCTGACATGTTGAGTAAGGCCTCGAGGTCACTCAGTGCCTGACAAATATAGCGTCGGCCTGAAAGTGAGATCACTCAGTGCCCGACCAATAGAGTCGGCCTGGAAGTGAATACAATAGTATATACATTATAGTAATAAGAGAAGAGGGTTAGTACAATTTTAATTTAATAAGGGGTACTAACATCACATGCAATCAAATAAACAAACAGTAGCATTTTACATTTAAAAACTTGGTCCCTCGGAACATGTCTCGAAACCAGGTGCTGTCGATTCGGATCATCCGAACCACACCTAAACTAATCACTGACCTCGAATCATGGGTCTAACTTCGGATCGTCCGAAGATCGGGTCTCGGAACATCTGAAGTCCATCCGAACAGAAAAACAGAGAAAAACAGGTCTCGGTGGGTCTGTGCACTTCGGAACATCCGAAGTGAGGCTGGGATAGTCCGTGTGGGGTCTGGTCCATCCGAGCTCTGCTCGGATCGTCCGGCTGAGTTAGGCTAGCCTCGGGCGCTTCTGGGCTTCGGGTGAAGCTCGGAACGTCTGAGGGGTGCTCTCGGACCGTCCGAAGGGTGTGACCCTCGGACCGTTCGAATATCGACTCTTGAACTGTCCGAGAGTAGTCTTCCTCACTGTCTGCACCAGCAGACAGTGACGGCAGACAACGTGTGAAATGCGAATTCAAAAACAGTGAGTTTCCCGATTTAGTTTCCACATCTAGCTGGTCTGATGGACTCCTCTGGGAGTCCTCTTTCCGTAGGGAATGGTTCAAGGTTTTAAAACTTAGTAGGCCAACGGATTTAAACACTGAGAGCTCACGGGTACAAGAGAACCCATGGTTTTCCTTAAACTTCAAACTGGTTTTGTTCACTCAAAACAGGGCCAAAACCGGTTTTTCTTGATTCTAAACAGACTAGAATTGAAAGAGGAATATAGTGGTTACCTTCACTGGAGTTCCTGGGCTAAAATCTGACTTTTGGGAAAACTTCATCTAAGGCTTATGGGTGATTTAAAGACAGTAAAATAGAGGCAAGGCAGGGAGTCTCGGCTGGTTTGGTCTGAGAATCAGAGAGCTGAGAGGGAGACTGAGAGAAGGAGAGCTTTGGTGGGAGTTCAAACCAGCTGAAGAGGCTGGGATTTATAGCCAAGTTCATCTCTAGATGGAGGCCGGTTGGCCAGTGCATGCCGCTGCATGCAGTGGTGAGGGGACGTCCGAAACAGTGGAATCACTATTCACTGGTTTGGTTTGGTTGCAAATAAATCCTCCAAGGTTTCTGATTTTGAAAAAAAGCCCCTGGTTTGATAAAAACTGGATTTTTAACTAAATATAAGATTTTGAAAACTCAAAAACTTAATCCAACCTTATAGATAAGTTGGGTTTTGAAAACCTTGATCACCATAAAAATTTGGAGATTTAACTCTTACTAAAAACCATTGATTTAAAATAAAACCATAATTTAACACTATTTACTTAATTAAACAAATGTTAAACAAAGCAATTTAGAAACCTCATTTTTGGATTTTAAAGAATAACTAGACCATTCTTAAAATGGTCTAAGATAAACTACTTGTTTCAAAATTTATCTCATCTCTAAAATCATTTAAAATAATTATTACTCACTTTCGGGGTTTTGACGAGCAGTTTTAAATACTATTTTCTGAAAATAAAATTATTTTAAAATCAGAAATACAAATCTTTATTAAGGAGAACATTATCATCCAATAATAATCACATAACAACATAATTTATAAAAATAATATAATAAGCGGTAAATTACCAAATTGGCCATCCAGCTCTCGAGCTCGGATTGGGCCACACCTGGGCTTTCCTCAAAGCCCTAACTGTAGTGTTCGAGATTAGCCGGTCTAAGCAAGATTATTAAGCTAAAACACGCCCAATCTGGGTCAGGGTATTACATCTTACCCCCCTAAAAGAAATTTCGTCCCGAAATTTAAAACAAACTTATACCTTTTTGGCTCGTGAACAAGCCAGGGTACAGCTTCCTCATCGTCGATTCAAGTTCCCACGTCTCGTGTTACACGTCGCGATGTTGCCACAGCACTCGTACTAGAGGAATAGATTTCCTCCTGAGCTCTTGAGTCCGATGTCCTTGAATCTTTACTGCCACTTCCTCAAAAGTTAGGTCCTCTAAGACTTCAATATCTTCAAAACTAATTACATGCGACGGGTCAAGCTCGTACTTCCTTAACATAGACACGTGGAATGTACTATGCACTCTCTCCAAAGCTTGAGGAAGATCCAACTGATAGGCCACTTCTCCTATCCTCTTCAAGATCTCAAAGGGTCCAACATATCTAGGTGATAGTTTTCCCTTGCGCCCGAACAGTTGCACTCCATGATGTGGTGCCACACGTAAGAAAACTCGGTCGCCAACTGCAAACTCCAAAGGTCGTCGCCTTTTGTTAGCATAACTCTTTTGTATACTCTGGGTTGTCTTGAGACGTTGTCTGATTACTTCAACTTATTTTGACGTCTCACGCACTAGATCAGGTCCTATTAACGCTTTGTCTCCTACCTCTGTCCAACAAAGAGGTGATCTGCAAGGTCTGCCATACAAAGCCTCGTATGGTGCCATCTGAACACTGGAGTGATAACTGTTGTTGTAGACAAACTCGATCAAAGGCAAGTGATCTTCCCAACTTCCCTGCATATCCATCACACAAGCTCTGAGCATATCCTCTAAGGTTTGAATGTTTCTCTCTGATTAACCATCTGTCTGAGGGTGAAAAGCAGTGCTGAAGCACAGCTTAGTCCCCAACTCCTCTTGCAATCCTTGCCAAAATCTTGACACAAACCTCGGATCTCTATCAGATACTATGGATACAGGCACTCCATGCAATCTGACTACCTCCTTTAAATACAGTCTACTTAGAGTAGCTAAAGAATCCGTCTTCTTGATCGGCAGAAAGTGAGCTGACTTTGTCAATCGATCGACTATTACCCAAATAGCGACGTTCTTCTTAGGAGACTTCGGGAATCCAGTTACAAAATCCATCGTAATATGCTTCCATTTTTATTCAACCACTTCTGAAAGTTGCATCTTTCCACCAGGTCGTTGATGTTCCGCTTTCACTTGTTGACAGGTTAAGCACTTAGACACAAAATTTGCTACCTCTCGCTTCATACCTTTCCACCAGAACAGTCGCCGCAAGTCATGATACATCTTTGTACCACCAGGATGCACTGAAAAGCGAGAATGATGAAAGTGATCAAGCACTTTTCTCCTGCACTCGTCCGACTTTGGTACAAAAAGTCTATCTTTGAAAGTAAGACCTCCGTCCGCCTTGATCTTCCAATCTTTTAGAGTCGCTCCTCCTAAAAACTGAGTCGCCAACTCCTTCGCTTCTAGGTCACTATGTTGTCCTTCCATCACCAATCTAACTACTTCGGGTTGCAGAACCAAAGTATGAATTTTTACTGACCCACTTCCTTCAATCAACTCCAGATCATACTCGGACAGAACTTCCAACATCTTCCATTGCAAGGATGCCATCCTCGCCACGTTGTTGTGAGACTTTCTACTCAAGACATCGGCACCACGTTGGCTTTCCCTGGGTGATAAGAGAGACTGAAGTCATAATCTCCTAGGTACTCCATCCATCTTCGCTGCCTCATATTCAAGTCTTTCTGAGTGAAGATATACTTGAGACTATGGTGATCAGAAAACACATTGAACTTCTCACCATATAAGTAATGTCTCCACAACTTTAACGAGAATACGACGGCTGCTAACTCCAAATCATGAGTCGGGTAGTTCTGCTCGTATCCCTTCAATTTCCTAGAACCATAAGCTACTAAATTCCCCTCTTGCATCAGCACACAACCCAAACCAAACTTGGACGCGTCGCAATACACAACGTAACCTCGTCCTTGTTCGGGTATCACCAAAATTGGAGACATCGTCAACTTCTCCTTCAGCTCCTGGAATGCTCTTTCACAAGGTTCGCTCCACTCGAACTTGACGTTCTTCCTCATTAGCTGAGTCATCAGCACCGCGATATGAGAGAAGTGTGGGATAAACTTTAAGTAATATCCCGTTAATCCCAAAAAGCTCCTGATCTCGAACACGTTCTTGGGACTTTCCCAAGTCCTCACTGTTTCCACCTTCGCTGGATCTATAGAGATTCCTCATGGAGACACCACATGCCCCAAAAATTGCACTTGAGTCAACCAAAACTACACTTGCTCAACTTAGCGAACAACTGATGCTCCTTAAGAGTCTGAAGAACAATCCGCAAATGATGCTCGTGCTCCTCCTCTGACGACGAAAAGATCAAGATATCGTCTATGAAGACTATCACGAACTCTCGTAGGTACGGTCAGAAAACACGATTCATCAAATCCATAAACATGGCTGGCGCGTTCGTCAAACCGAAAGGCATCACCACCAACTCGTATAAACCATACTGCGTCCGGAAAGCAGTCTTAGGAATGTCTTCCTATCAAATCCGCAACTGATGGTAACCCGACCTCAGATCGATTTTGGAAAAGCATCTCGATCCCCTCAAAAGATCAAAGAGGTCGTTTATTCTAGGCAACGGATACTTATTCTTAATAGTTACCTGGTTAAGCCGCCGGTAATCTATACACATCCTCATCGATCCATCTTTCTTTTTCACAAAGAGAGCAGGTGTGCCCCACGGCGAGTTGCTCTGACGGATAAAACCAAGTCTAAGAAGCTCATCTACCTGCGTAGCTAGCTCTCTCTGTTCAGCCAGCGCCATTCGATAAGGTGCCATGGAAATTGGAGATGTTCCTAGCTTTAGGTCTATAACAAACTCTATCTCTCAGCGTGGAGGTAGCCCAGCTAACTGGTCAGGAAACACATTCATAAACTCACACACACCCGAAGAGTAATAGACTCTACACCACCTACATCTTCCCAACCCATGCTCGCTACGACACTACCTACTCTGACACTGAAGAGGATACGAGAGAACAACAATCCATGTCCCTACACGCCGTTACCGGTGGTCGTGCACCTCAAACCATGCGTGCGAAGGGCTTTGTTGGGCGAATGCTCATTACGGTTTTGATCGATTTTGTGAGCACTCGTAATTTCATTAGCCATCGGGTGGCAAGCATGTATTGTCTTCACACCATATCCGATCAGACTTTTGATGTGGTTGTAGCCAATGGCGATCATATCAAATGGCAGGGACGGTGCAAGGATGTCAAGCTTGTAACGCCCCGTCTCGCTACGGGCACGTTATCTCCGAAATATCTCGAAAAGTCATAAAGGATGGATATCGTATAATTTTTTTATTTTTTTAAACTGGATAATCACCTCCCGCCCAACAAACCACAAGTCCACAATGCTAAGAAAACATTACAAACAACCATAGACTAACGAAACATTGTTATACAATCATCCAAACAAACATGTAATAATAAGTCATGCAGACTAGCGTCTCTCAAATTTAAAACATAAGCATGAATATAAATGACTAACTACTACTGCTCCTCTCTAGGTGCTTGCTCAAGGGGGTCGCTTGGTCCCTCCGTGATCGGGGTACCTAAAAGGTAAGGGGTGAGATAACCAGCCCAGTGAACGGATAAAACATATCACATGTCAACAACTAACATGTATCGCATGTATGAAAAGTAATTAACATCATAATAAAAAGAATGTCTCTGTATATGAGTTATCACATATATTACTAACCAATGGTCCCATTGACCAATCCGAGACATCATCTCCATAACTCACAATAGTCCTCTAACAACTCCGATCTCCCCAACAATACAAACAGGAGATCATACAATATACAACCGCCTCAACTGCCAGAATGCAATGGGGAGACTCGTATTCCCTATGGAAGTCTCAACCGCCAGAGCATAATGGGGAAGCCAATCTCAACGGCAGGTACATTAACCGCCGGAATGCAACAGGGAAACCCGCATCTCCTATGGGGGTCTCGACCGCCGGAGCGTAACGGAGAAGTCCTCCCAACAGCTAAATCATCATATCATCACAAACATGTACACATGTAAATAATTCCTCCGTCTTAATACCCAACAGCACATTGTCCTTTGCGGATTACGTCCCATGCATGCACATATGTCATAATCAAGTATAACAATATAAACATGTGCTGAAATAATAAACCAAGGTCAATAATATACTTCAACTTGTAGTTCAAAAGGTACATAACATGTTCCTAAACACATACCTCTATGTCCAACATATGATTACGTTTGCATCTTATGCGTGAACACGCAATGCATCATAACATCTTCCAAATATCAAACTTAATATCAATTTATCCAGTTAAAGTCTATCACTATAGCATATAGTGGATAGGAGTTCACGGGAATAGACCCCTTGCCACATATTTATTTTCAACGGTTCACCCTTACCGAGTGGCTTAATAAATAAAGGGTTCCATTCGGATCACTTCATGTCCGGAAATATATAATTGATAAATGCAATGCATGCTAAAACCGTGATAAGCCCACTGTGTGTGGAGTCGTAAATCTGAAGCGAGCAAGCGGGTTGATAGGTGGAAGGAAACTCAATCTGGAATCGATAGGGGTGCAAAAAAAGGGGGCATAAATCGGCAAATCTCGAGCAGTGAGTGTCCGGACTTCAGATCTATAAGGCGGCGACAATTGCCCTAGCAGACATAGAGGGGGAACGTGGAAGGGAAGAAGAGAATAAGATGGAACAGAGCAAGAGGAAAGGGGTGGCGGCGGCACACTGCAAAGAGAGGGATTTCCTAGGGTTTTCAAATGGGTGCGATAAGAGAGACAAGGAGAGGAAGGGATCGAAACAGAGAAGGGAAAAGGGGTTCTGTGCGGACACTATAGCAATTGCCGCTAAAGTGTCGCAGGAGGTGTTTTTATGGAGGGGAGTTAGGGTTTTGGGGGTTGAGGTGTTTTTTTAAATTTTTTTTGAAGTTAATTTCTATTCAAAGGAAATAAAACACGATGAAGTAAAAAACACGAAAGATCTTGAATGTTGGACGTATAATGAGAAATTTGTAATTTTAAATATTTTTTCATGACATATAACACAATAATCATAAAATTACCAAATTGCCCTTCGAACCTCTGAGCTCTCAATCAAACTAAATGGAGTCCACCACGGGATCCACACTCTCGCCATGCCACCAAAGTCCCATAAACAACTCGGAGCTCCGAAAATCTACTAAAAAATCGGGAAAACTCAGAACGGTCCATTACAAAGCTGTCTATCCAAGGGTTAGAGGTCATAGCTGAATTTTACATCCTTCATTTGGGAGGGTATGAGGTGGTGTTAGGTGCACAGTGGCTTCGAACGTTGGGACCCATTACTTGGGACTTCCAACACCTTAGTATGACCTTTCAAACAACTGACCAATCTTACACTTGGCAAGGTGATGGCGTGTCAAAACTGAAAATTATGGAAGCCGATATGGAAAGAAGTGTGACCCAAAGAAGAACTCGAGTTTCCTTCTTCAGTTATTTGCACTACATTCAGATTTGAGTAAGCCAGTCTAAGATCGGGACAACTCCTAATTGGGTCGGCTTTTGGATGATTACCAAGATATATTTGCAACACCACAAGGTCTTCCTCCGGTCCTGTCGCACGACCATCACATTCCATTAGTTCTGGGAATTCAACCAATAAATGTTCAACCGTAGAGGTATCCATACTATCAGAAGACAAAAATAAAAAAACTAGTTCAAGAGCTAATTACAAAGTGGGGTCAGCAAACCAAGTCAAAGCCCATTTTCATCTCCAGTACTTTTGGTCAAGAAGGCTGATGGTTCATGGCAGATGTGTATGGATTATCATGCCCTTAATTAGCACACGATTAAGGACAAGTTTCCAATCCCAGTCGTTGAGGACCTGCTAGACGAGTTGCATGGTGCACGGGTCTTCTCAAAATTGGTATTGTGCCCTAGGTACCACCAGCTACGGGATCGGCCAGAGGACGTGTTGTGTTTTAAATGTAACTCGCAAGCGCACGAACCATTAAAAAGTGTAGTGAATGAGTGCGTGGTCGAACCCAAAGGAAATAAAAAAAATATATGTATAAGAAGATAATTTTGGTACCATAAAATAATGTGATTTAAGAAAAAAATTTGGGATTTAAGTTAAGCATGATAAATTTTCTGAAACATGGAGTTATAGTCTCAATTTAGCAAAATTCTAGAGTTAGAAAACCAATATTTAATTAATTATCTAATTTTGGAATTTAACAAAATACAAGATCTAATTTTATCATACAACCCTTGATTTATAAAATTGATTAAAATTGTGGGGTGAATTTAAACAACCTCAATCTAATTTAGAATGCCAAGTTAAAAAACAAATAGAATATTTCTGACCTGGTTAAATCATACCAAGAATTTTATGAATAAATAAAATAATAAAAACAATAAATTATATACATAATTTACAATGGAATTGAGACAAGTATCTAAGGTGGCATGTTATCCCATTTAAAAATAAAATCAAGGCCTAGACTATGAAATACTCTAGAATTATTAAATATAAATTCAATTTTATCATTTATCAACATTCTAATTAAAAAATTACGACGTCCATTAAATTAGAATTTTTCAATTTAAGCCTTAGGCTTAGGCAGAAATTTACACTTGTCTCTCCAAATCTGAAAAAAAAATTGTTCTTAAGAAGCTTAGACTGGGAAATCAAGTTCCACTGATCCTAATTGGTTCTACGTTTCCTTCAAAAACTCTTAAAATATTTTTTTTCATAACATTAATAAGAAGAATTAAAAAAAAAACAAAAAATTAAAACCATCATCATAGAATATCAAATAATTGGAAGACCATATGTCTAATAAAGCTACCATGAATTTTATTCAAAAATTAGAATATAAAAAAAAAAAATGCAATGCTTTGGAACTTTTTGCATAAAAATAATAAAAGACTTACAAGAAATCAAATCTTTTTTTTCTTTCTTTCTCTTTTGCCATCCAAATTTCAGCCTCTTTTGATCACTTGCTCAGATTCCATTTTCATTATGCAGAGACGACTTCAAATTATAGAGGAGTGGAGAGGGTCAAGTTTGCAAGCAATGAGGCCCACAAAATTTCAGCCGAATCTGAATATTTGCTGGCCAACTCTTCCCTTTTTTTCTCCTTTACATGGTTCAACCTAGCAGCAGATCTTCTTTCTATTTCTTTTCTTCTGACGGATTTCTCTGGCCTGGGTAGCAAGAACCGATTCTTTCTCTTCAATCAGCCATGACCTCCTCTAATCTTATCTTGATTTTCTTTGCTGAATGGGCTGAAATTGGCGATAGATTTCTCTGCTGAGTCACATGGATTTGGCCGAATCTGTCTTTCACTTCTTTCTTATCTTTGCTTGGAGATAAACAAAGATTGACCAGCTTTTCCCTTGCTTCTATTTTCATGCTAGCCTCCATTCAAATCATTCTTCATTGCTGGACCATATTGCTAACTCTGCTGCTACCACTAATTGCTACCTGAAGTTGCTGCCTCTCTCAATGAAAATGAGCCATGCATTTCTCTTCTTTTTAATCAGTTTCACAATACTTGTTGCCTCCTTGCTGCAATTTCTTCTTCTTTTTTTTCTTTGAAATCTGAATGCTCCTATTGCTAATACCTTGCAGTAGTTGCCAAAGTAAATCTCTATACACGGCCTCCTATCTCTGGCTGATTACACGCTGTTGTATTCTCACTTTGACACTTTGCTGATTTTCTCAATGGGTTGCAAACGTGTGTTGCTCTACTTTTTAGTTTCATTACCCACCTTCTCTTGGCCATTTTATAAATCTAATTGACCTTGTATCAAGCAAAATCTCCATTCCATCTCTTGTATGCTTCCATCTATATTTTAGGCACAATTCCCTATTAGCTTTGGTAGCAATCTTGTTTAATACATATGGAGTGCTAGCTAAGGTTTGGGGAAACTTGCATCTGTAGCCAATTGTATCAATTTTCCAATGATACATGGATCAACTACAGATGTGGATCAAGTGGAATTGAACTCAAAGTCGGCCATGGGCCTTTTCATGTGGACTTCATAACTCTTTGAATTGTTTCATTTCTTGAACTTTTATTGACCTTCAATCATGGACTTTTTGATGGGCTTCGTCTTGTGAAGCTTGGGGTTGAGAATGGATTAGTGTGCCCATTTAGTAAGTTGTAAATTTTTGCTACCTTTACAATTAAAATCTAAAAAATGATTATCATAATTCAAATTCTCATAATGGGCTCGAATTACAATAATTTACAATAGGTTTTAAGAAAAGACGGCACATATCAAAGAAAATAAAAGATTTCATGAATGTGTCACTTTCCCCAAGAACTTTGAGTTAAACAACATTATTTTCCTCCTCTATTCTCTACATGAAATACCTTATTTAGACATAGGATCAATAAGACTTCCTAATATGACAAAATGTGGCTTAGGATCGGGTCATATCAAAGAAGGGATAAAAGACTCTAAAAATTAACACTTTGATAAGAATAGGCTAGAGGACTTCATAATATGAGCGGGATATTTTTCCTCTAATTTTCTCATTTTTTTAATCAAAGTATTTATTTTTCAAATTTTCTTTTTCTTCCCTCCTTCAACATCCCTTTTCGATGTATAGATGTTCTTTTTTACTATAATTTTTTTTTTTAGTGAATTCCATCCCAAATTCTTCCCTAACCTTTTCTCATATGAAAATAGGTCATGGATATAAAATTCTTGGCCCAAACTCCATAACCGGAGTTGGGTATGGTATATATGGCAAGTCAAGAATTAGGCTATATTAGGCTCAACTGGGGAACTATCAAGATGAAATGAGCAAAATATGCGGGCTTGAAGGCTCAAACAGTCCAAAAATGACCTATATCCTATCCTAATCATCATAACATGATTTCATTGTTTGAAATAAATTTGAAAAAATTTAACGCATAATAACTCAAATTTGATGTCGTTCTTAGTAATATGACTAAATCAAAGGATAATGAGATCTCACAACGACTCAATACGCTTATCAAAGAAACAAGAGTTTACTTATAACCCTCAGAAGGATAGAATGACTCTAAAGCTCACTGGGTTTAAGTCTCCACTAGAATTCCTCTAGTGATCACTCCACTCATGAATATTTTTCTTTTTCAAACTAATCTTAATATGGTTGTGTACAGGTATTTCCGAGCATAAATCCTATAGAAATCTTTCCATAAAAAACTAATATTAAGATTTTTATTTATGTCTTAACGCTAAAAATGTGACTCTTTTTACGTTAGATCATCAAGACGCATGTTATTCTTAAACCTAGATTGACAGTCTTTTCAGGACCAAGGAGTCTCAACCTTTGCTTACTCTACCCTTAAAAGATTAAATCTGTTTCTCTCTGCCTAAGAAAACTATGACTCGTTTAACGTCAGATTGTCAAGACGTTTGTAGGCCCCTAAGAGAAAATCAATAGTTCTTTGGACACCAAGGAGTCTTAATCTTTCCAGACTTATTCTACCTTTGACTAAATCCAAATAAATATGTTTATTTCCACTTATAGGTCTATACTTTGCTGCTGTTACACAACGGACTCCTTGATAAGATATTATTCCATTACAATTCTCACAGTGTACAGGTATTTCCGAGCTTAAATCCTATAAAAATCTTTCCGAAAAAGTATTATATAAAGATTTTTATTTCTGTCTTAATACTAAAAATGTGACTTTTTTTACGTTAGATCGTCAAGACGTGTACTTTTCTTAAACCTAGATCGATAGTCTTTTCAGCACCAAGGAGTCTCAGCCTTTGCTTACTCTACTCTTAAAAGATTAAGTTTGCCTCTCTCTACCTAAGAAAACTATGACTCATTTAACGTCAGATTGTCAAGACGTTTATAGTCCCCTAAGCGAAAATCAATAGTTCTTTGGACACCAAGGAGTCTCAATCTTTCCAGACTTACTCTACCTTTGACTAAATCCAAATAAATACATCCATATCCACTTATAGGTCTATACTTTGCTACTGTCACACAACATACTCCTTGATCAGATATTATTCGATTACAATTCCCACGTCCACATTTGTGACAGATTCCTAGCCTCTTGGCTTTCCTCTTCATAGGCAAAGTGTTTCGACCACAAAGAGGTCTGGGTTACTCCTCTTGGATTTCCAGCTTCTTCACCCTCATATCTAAGGAAATGATTTTCCCAAGTATGGGGGAACTTGTGTTCTAGACGGACACAACGCTAAGACAAATACTCGACCGTCTACATGCATGACTCCTATCTAGTTCTTTAATGTCTACTAGCACAAAGACAATACAAATGATGGATGTTTTTTTTTTTTTTAAGGGTTGTCTCAGTTCTCATAAACTTACTCTTCCCATTTTTTTTTTTAGATGGATGATAAATGACCTCAGTACCCCCAAACATAAATTGAACATTGTCCTCAATGTTCCCTAATCTACACTGGCCAGGTGTAAAAGAATAAATATTTTAGAAAATGAACAATCGGGGTCGGACATACCTTGGAATGCATGAGGTACGAAATTGACCAAATGAACAAATCCTATATTGACTCGATGAAAAACTAAACTAGACACTAAAGACTCAGACTGACTCAGACGTAGACAACTAGGTGAGTGAGTGTGAGAAATGGAAATGATGAAAATGGGTAAGCGGGTGAATGGATATGGGTCTTCAAAGCAATCTTGATACACAGGATCAGCAATCAGGACCTCGTTCTCTTCTTCAGGAATGGGGAACTCTTAAAATGGCTTTAATCGTTGCCAATTAACCTTGAACGCACGACCATTCGTAGGATGTCTAATCTGTACTACCCCATGTGGAAACACTGATGAAACAATGAACGGACGTGTCATAGGCTTCACTTCGTAAGAAAAATATGCAACTTTGAATCATACAACAAGACCTTCTGACCAACTGTAAAAGATTTTCTCCAGATGTGTAACACTTTCATCCGGTCTTTGTATCTTTTGCCCGTGTCATAGGCTTCATTTCGTAATTCCTCCAGCTCAACCAGCTGAAGTTTCTGATGTTGTCCCTCAGAATGTAGAGCAAAATTGAAGTTTTTTATTGCCCAATCAGCTTTGTGCTCTAGTTCGACCAGAAGACGACGAGCCTTTCCATAAGCCAGACGGTAGGGTGACATTCCTATAGACATCTTGAAAGCTGTACGATACGCCTATAGTACATCAACGAGACTGGAAGACCAATATTTTCGGGGTGGATTGACTGTCTTCTCTAGAATATGTAAAATCTCTCTATTCGAAATTCCACTTGGCCACTTGTTTACGGGTGATAGGGAGTAGCCACCTTGTGCGTCATCCCATATGATTTTAGAAAGTTTTCAAATGAGAGATTGTAAAAGTGTTTTTCCCCGTCACTAATGATGTAACGCCCGCCCTTATTCACTCGCCGAAAATCAGAGTCTATTTTTTTTTTTGAAATAAAGAATGAGAGAGAGCGGGACGTCACGACGCGAGCTAACTCCGAGCTTCCAAAACCCAGCCCTTAACTGGCCAACCCTACGTGTGCATGGACTAAGTCCACTAAAACGTTTCACACGCATTAAGGCTATGATTGCGGAATAAACGTAATGAGGAAATTATAATAGAGTTGCTATTCCTATCCATTTTAAATAGCAACGAAGTCCATCACAAATAATTACTTAAGTTCAATGTCCAAAATTAAAGCAAACCATAGCAAGATAGTTCTAAGTTATTACAATCCCAAAATGCGAATAACTCAAATTCATTGTCCGAAAATAAAACTTAAAGAAAGTAAATCTAAATTATCCTAGCTCCTAAGCTTCATTCCTTTCGCGCCCTTCGCTCTGTCCATTCCCTGTGTCATCATCTAAGGTAGAAGTAGGGCGTTAGAAAACGTGCTCAGTAGGTACTCTGAGTGGGGTCAAACACATGGATTAGTATAAAAATCACATAGATATATATAATGTCAAAACCATGCAAGTCAATGCCATGCCATGGGTGTCATATGCCATGATTCCCACCCATCAACCATAGCACAATCCATAAGTAACTCTCTTGATGTACAAGCCACATAAAGGTATTGTCATGACTCCCCACAAATGCCTTATCGGTCCCACCGAATGGAGCGTGGACTCCTTTTACATTTCAAACATAATATATCTCTCCCCACGTATGCCTTATCGGTCCCACCAAATGGAGCATGGACTCCTCTTAAAATTCAACATCATACATCTCTTCCTATGTGTCCATTAGAATCAGTTAGGGATTCCTCCCCATGGTTGTTTATCGGAAATCCGAATGGAGCGTGGACTCCCCTCATTTGTTCCCTCCCATGCCATGCATGAGATATGAGTGCATCATGCCATTTCATATTACACATATAGTATTTGAAATTCCATTCCTTTAAACATAGCATATTGATACTAAAAATAAATCATAACACATAGGAATAAAAGCCATCCATATACATAAATCCAGTGAATCAACAAGGTAGGAATCCTACCAACAACCAAATATCGTGTCCTTGCGTTTTCGTCCAAAAACCGATCACTGATCTCATCAAGCCGATCGTACACCCATTTGTGAAATCCCGTTACCTTATTACACATAAATAAATCAAATCGATGATCCATTTGATTCCCATCATTCCATGTTCATTTCCACCTATGATTATAGTCCTTAGCCTGGTTAAGACCCCCAAGGGGTTTCGGCCATACCTTCGGGCTGAAAATGTATTAAGTCCATAAAAACTCATGAGTGGGGTTCGGCCATACAACATGGCCGAACCTCACTATTTTGTTTTTGATCACCTTCTTTTAATCCTTGCTTATTTTAAACCATGCAAGTCAATCCTCATTCATTCCTTTATTTATTAATCATAGGTAATCATTTAACTCGATGGAACAGCCTAGGTCCATAAAATATCATCCATAGGGTTTGGCCATACAACATTGCTGAACCCATGGTTCTCTCTTTTCATCAACTTCCCATTTGTGCTATCATTTCTTTCCATAGATAATTACTTAATTTATTTACACATACTTAGGTTCATAAAATGATTCATGTGGTTCGACCATACAACATGGCTGAACTCATGATTCATCAATTTCATCTTCTCCTTTCTTACATCATTTAAAACATATTAACTCCATAAAAATCCCTCCATGGCGTATTCATCATTTTTCATCCTTCATCATTTCTTTTCCTTTTGTTCCTTAACTAGGTAACCCATAGTTTCTCATAAATATACCTAGATTTATAAACTTCCTCCATGCGGTTCGGCCATACAACATGGCCGAACCCATGGTTCATCATTTTTCTCTTAAAAATTACATACATATGTTTAGATCATTTGATGGGGTTCGTCCATACAACATGGCTGAACCTCATCCAATCTCTTTTGTGTCCTCATATGGTCCTTATACATAAAATTTAGGGTTCGGCCATGCAAGAGGCCGACCCTTGTTCTTGATCATTCTCTTTATGAAATTTACCCCTTATGTTTAACATACATAGGGTCATTCATAGATCATGTATACCCATAGTTCTTAACATCATCCATTAATCATATATATAACCCTAATCTTCATCATCATTACTTCATTTGTTCAACCCATCTTAGCCATCAATAAGGTTAGGGTTTTGTCCATTTTTCCATCTCCAAAACCATATTTCGGATTTTTGAACAATACTTTACTTTATGTCCATTTCATTGATATTCCGTGAATGGATTTTAAATCCATGGCCTATAACCCTTTGGCTGACTTTTTCAACCCGAAATGGAACCCCATGGTTTCTTATGTTTTTAGTAACATGAAACATAAACCTTACCTTTTCCGCGTCTCTTTCGTTTTCTTTCGTTCCGTCTTGCTCCTCTGTTCTTCTCCTTCCTTGGTCCTTTCTTCTTCCTCTTCCATTCTTCGGTTTCTCCAAGTTTAGTGCCGAAATGAGACGAAGAGAGATTGAGAGCCTTCTTGATGTATTCGGCCAAAGAGGTTGCTTGAGAGGGAGAGGGTTTGAGGTGAAACCCTAAGGAAGGGTTCGGCCAAGGAGTGAAGGTTTGAGAGAGGGAGAGAGAGAAAGTATGAGACAGGAGTTTTTCTCTCTTTCCCAAAGAGTGGATAGGCCAAAGGGGTTTGAGATGAGTCATTTCTATCTTGCCCCAGGGTTTGAAGGTTGAGAGAGGGAGTGGAGGAGAGAATGAGATGGAAAAACCCAAACTCTTTTTGTTCAATGAGGATCGGCCAAGAGAGGGCTTTGGTATATCTTGTGTAACTCTAGTCTCCCAACCACCCTCTTTACATTTTGGTCTTTCCCATGTGTCCCTTGGCTAACCAAGAGGACACATGCCTTACACTTATCCATTTCCCTCTACCCAACGGTTTTTGTGTCTAGGGTTTCCATGAGATGGAAACCCTCCACCTCCCCTTTGACTCACTTAAGTCCTTTCATCTTCCATGTGACTCACCACCCATTCAACTCACTTCATTTAAATGAAACTCATTCCCCCAACTTAAGCACTTGAATTCATTTCCATCTACCTTAGGTGATTAAATAATTTAACTCAACTCACTTTACTTGACCCTCTTGAATTCTCCCATGAACTCACCCATGGTTGGCCAAGTCAACCATGGTGGCCGGCCCCATAAGTTACCTTAGACCACACGCCACGTCACTTGATGAGGTGGACTTGGGTCCCACTTGGCTATGCCACTTCCATATTACCTCATATGCTTGCCACCTCACTTGATGAGGTGGATCCCATGCCTTTAGATCTTAATTGGGTACATGACCGATTAATTTCAATTCCTTACCCATTTACCCTAAACATCAATTCATCTTGACCCATTGGGTCCCAATTGGGCATTTGACCCAATTGACCACATTTACCCAATTAATTAAAATTACCCTATCCATGATCCATTGGACCATACTTGGGCCATTGCCCCAATTCTTATCCATCTAACATCCATTCCATCTATAAATCTTAAATTTACCAATCAAAATAGATAATAACCAATATAATCATTACATTGAAAATCCGGACTATTACAATATTACCCTCTTTTGAAATTTTTGTCCCGAAAATCGAGCGAAGTAGGGTTTCAAACAACTTATACAAAAAACTCAGGATGAGCTGCTCTCATTTCTGATTCAAATTCCCAGGTGGCTTCCTCATTACCATGTCGATCCCATACCACCTTGACGAACTGAATGGCTCGGTTCCATAGCACCCTCTATTCCTTCTCGATCATTCTGACCGGCTTCTCCACATAAGCTACGTCACTTTGCACATCAACATCTTGCACGTTCAACACATGTGAAGGATTAGGATTGTATTTCTTCAACATAGAAATGTGGAATACATCTTGCAAAGATGACAACTGTAACGACCAGTCCCGCTACGAGCACGTTAAATTGTTACAAAGTCTCAAAACACCGATCTAATTCTATTTGAGGGGCATTTTTTTTTTTTTTTCAAAATAAAGGGGAGATAATGCCCCCGCCCCTACCCCCCCGGCAACTCAAAGCAACTACGTAAACACACCATTAAACCAATAACCAATAAAGTATTAATCATAATTGGAAACAATAACATCATTCCATTATTACATTCATCCAACTTAATGAAACATACACATATCTCAAATACATTAATAAGTCTCCAATTACAAAATAAAACCATAACAAGTACAAAGCTGCAACTCTACGCCCAAAGTCTGATGGAGGGTCCCGCCAACCCTTCCTCTATGAAGTACCTGTGAGGCAAGGGGTGAGCTCTACATGCCCAGTGAGGGTAACACATACATCATAAGTCATCAAGCATACACTGCACATAATCATATGGACGCATCAATGTCTAGGATGTCTACATGCATGACCATATAAACGTGTACCCTACCCCTAGCACGGGCCCACGTCAGTCGGGCCCCTAGGACATCCTCTAACCAACCCAATGTAACTCCCTCATGTGCCCAACCGCGACAGTCCACCCATCCACGGGTACGCAGACTGATCCTCAGTCAGACTGGGGTCTCCAGTCCTCAACTAGACCAATGACCCTTTCCTGACAACTCGCACACATACCACGACCAGTCCAAGAGTCGGACTCACTAGAGTCCCAAACTGATTACCACGAGGGAGTAACCACCTCAACAGTCCTCAACGAACTGCCAACCAGGCTCTTCTATGGTCTCATCAACCAAGCACCAGAGTCTCGATAGTCAAACCTATAACCTTGGATCCCATATGCTGGTGTCCACACAACTGGTGTATCCACCTCTCACAGAATTCTATAGGTCTTCTATCGAGTGAGCCGGCCGAACTCACTCGTTAAGCATCCCATAATTTCCTGGTGAGTCGACACCCACAACACAAGTCTCAACCATGAACCCCAATACCATAACCGTGGGTAATACACTACCTCATCGCACCACAGACTGTCCCCACCCTACAGGTGTCCTAGCCTGGAATATCTCATCGTATCACATCGCACCATCCCTCAACCAATGAGCGGGTGAGCACATCCTCAGCCTATTCAACCAGTCAGGGAATCACAAACCATACCAGCGGGAGCTGTCCCTCACCGCATCGTCCCTCGACCTAGGCGAGCACCTCCACAGCCTACTCGGTCATCTAGGGATCACAAACTATGCCAATGGGAGCTGTCCCTCACCGCTCCGTCCCTCGACCTAAGCGAGTACCTCCTCAGCCTACCCGGTCATCTAGGGATCACAAACCATGCCGTCCCTCAACCTAGGTGAACACCTCCTCAGCCTACTCGGTCATCTAGGGATCACAAACCATGCCAGCGGGAGCTGTCCCTCACCGCTCCGTCCCTCGACCCAGGCGAGCACCTCCTCAGCATACTCGGTCATCTAGGGATCACAACTATGCCAACGGGAGCTGTCCCTCACCGCTCCGTCCCTCGACCTAGGCGAGCACCTCCTCAGCCTACTCGGTCATCTAGGGACCACAAACTATGCCAGCGGGAGCTGTCCCTCACCGCTCCATCTGTCGACCTAGGCGAGCACCTCCTCAGCCTACTCGGTCATCTAGGGACCACAAGGCATACTGGCGGGAGCCGTTCCTCACCGTACCATCCCTCGGCCAATGAGCGAGCGAGCACCTCCTCAGCCTACTCGATCATCCGGGGATCACCTCACCCGTCACAGATTCGGGTATCGGAACCGCAAGGGGCCTCTAAGGTTGCCTTGGGTGAACCAACATTCAGCCTGATGGCCTATCTAGGGTTAACATAATTACTTCCCAATTAGTCCTTATCTGGGACTCCCAGGCACCTTTTTATCTAAATCAGACGACACGTCTCTCATAGGTGTGTCTGAGAAACACAAGATAGACCGCCCATTTGACCCATACAGGGGTACAACTACCCAATTCCAATCACAAGGGAGTCCACATCCCAACCACGCATCCACGGCGCGGTCCCACACAACATGCCCACCCTAACTACCCGACAAGCTAGGGGGAGTCTCTAGACCCTGATGTGGCCTAGTACCCATACCCCACCGGCATCCCACAAACGTTAGTTATATGTATGCATAATTAACTCTACACTTACACATGCCATTAGCATAGTTCGTCACATAATAATTAGGTGTATGCATCACTATTTATCACTAGTTGACATGTTAACGTCCAAGCATGTTATAACGACTAGCAGTCCAAACTAATTATCACATGATCAAATGGTATATTATAAACAGAATACGTTGCACCATAATCAGACATATACCACTACATATTACATATTCACATGCTGACATCTTAGCATATTATCAACCAAAATAAATTCCAATCATGTCACCACACAATCAATCAATTATGACCTTAAATAATCAATTCATATTGCCTCTGCAGGCATCGGATACGAATACATCAGGATGGGGACCCGCCTCATAATAGGATCAATAGTTCCCTTTCCGAGTGGTTCGTAATACTGGGGACCCCCATTCGCCACATTTCGTACCCGCACATCGGATATAGTAGTAATATGCATAGATGCATGCTAAAAGCGGTGATAAGTTCCTCACCTGTGTGTGTCGTTGAAATGCAATGCGAGACAACGAGTCCGCTGGGTTGAAGGAAGTTCGATCTGTTGAAACAAGAGCACAAGGATAAGTAACCGGGCAAAATCAGTCAAACTAAGTCTGGACTACAAACGGGCCTGAAAGCGAGTCGTGCCCAAGCAGAACTGAAGTGGGCCCGAAACTGAAAACTGGGTCCAAATTTGGACCGAGCTCAAAACTGAGCCCGAAACTGGAAAATTTGGTTTGAAATCGGGTCGGGCCCGAAATTGGGTCGAAACGAGCCGGGCTTGAAAACGGGCCAGGCCGAACTGGGTCGGGCATGAAATCGGGTCGGGCCGAAGGTTGGGTCGAACTGGACCAAGAAAGGCCCGAAAGAGAGCCGAGCTGGACCTGGGTTACCAAAGCCTAGAAACGAACCCAGCTGAGTCAACTCAGTGACTGGACTGAGTTGGCTCAGCACCCAGCCAAGGAAAACTGGGAAAAGAAGAAGGAAAAGAAGGGAAAACCAGAGGAAATAGGGAAAAGGAGAAAGGGAAGACGAGAGGGTACCTGGGCCCAACGGGATCAATGCCAGACGGCGGCGATAAGCAAATCCGAATGGCGAGAAGGGGTGAGTCGAGGTGGAGCAGCGACGAGAGAGAAGAGAGATCGAAGAGATGGTGGTGGCGACACTTAGGGTTAAGAAAGAGAAGAAAGAAAAGGGAAGAAGAAGAAGTTGAGGTCGAGAGGGGAGAGAAACGCGAGAGAGGAAGAAGAGAGGGGGTCGAGAGAGAGAAAGGAGTGGCGGAGGCGGTGGAGGTTTTAGGGTTAGGGTTCGCTGGGAAGAAGATGAAAGAAAAGGGAAGAAGAGAGAGGGAAAACGGGAGGGATTTGGGGGAAAGGGGGAAAAAAACATAGGCTAGGGTTTAGGGTTAAGGTTTAACTATTTAAATATTATTATTATTATTATTATTAAATTTTTTTCCAAAAAAAAAAATTAAAATCTCAAGCTTTTGTGAACAATTTAAAACCCGATATAAATCAAGCGACAAACATCGGAGAGAAAACGTGTGATTTTAAAATATTTTTCTTTGACAAAGTACATAATAATTTGAAATTACCAAAATGCCCCGAGTCTCCGAACTCAAGATCGGGCAAACCAAGGCCCACCGCGGGGCGTACACTCCTCCAACTGCCACCAAAACCCTAAAATCCAGAAAAATCGGGTCGGGTTATTACAATACTACCCCCTTTAAGGAATTTCGTCTTCGAAATTCACCTTAGGCTCAAATCTCGTAAGAAAATCTAAGTAAAAACTGTCTCCGCAGAACTGAAACTCACCCTCAAGCCAATTTCCTCACTACAAAATACAACATCTGACTCGAAGGAATAACCTTGCCATAAGGCACCACGAACAGCTGAACCACTTAGACAACAATCTGGAGCACCTTCGAAACTAATGATTTCTACCTGATCAACTTCATCAGCTCGGTAGTCCCTCTGAACATATTCGGTCTCAACAGAATTGCTTCAAGATCTCCACCTAATACAAGGGCAATTTATAAAGTCAGCCACATAGTGCTTCGCAAAGAACTGTTAAACTGCCTGTATGAAGCTGTCACTGTGCTCAAGTCCTACCAGGAGTCAACAATCCTCTTAACTCATTTCATAACGAAGAGTGCAAGGCATAATACATGTCCTCTGAAATCTGCATGGTCTGTCTTGACCGGCTATCTATCCACAAACAGTCCCGCTGAGCTGTAACACGGTTGAGCACACAACTCTCTGTAACATTGTCTAATCTGATGGACAAGTCTTAAATCTCGAACTGACATTGTTGACACTGCCATCTCACACAGACTAACTCTCTGCTCAATCCAAACCAGTCCAAAAGGTTCCAAGAAGTCGGGCATCCTTACTCCAAGGAGATAAGTGAGTTCTGCCAATCCATCCACTACCATCTGTACCACTAACCCATGATGAATAAGGAGTTGAAACATCTCCACCTGGCACCACTCAAGCTGAGCTATTACCAACCTGCTCTAGAGAGTCAAGTCGCCATCAGGTCTCACAGCCTAGATGTCTGGTCCACCACCATACATCACAAAACCCCGAAGTCTGGCTGTCTCTGCACTTGAACGCTGATTCTCCGGGGTTCTGTCACCCAACACTGGCTGAACCATCTCGTTGTATTGACTGGCCACTATAGTCTCTGCACCTGATCAACAACCACTCCATCAACTTCATCCATCACGTCCGCTTCATGCTCAATTCTTCCTGAACAAACAAGTGTTCAAAACCACAGTGATGGGGGATACTCATAATCTCTCTCAACAATGGATATCTCCAACCCGAGCGCAACACCATCAACATCCATCCCGAGCTATTAGTGGAAAGTTTTACTCATCAATATCAAGTCGTCTCGAATTAGAAGCAACCAATTAACCATCCTGTATTAGCACATAACCATTATCATCCCTGGAAACATCACAATAAGCTGCACGCCCACAAACTTTTCTCTATCTCTAGTACTATCATCACTATAATGGTCGTCTGCCTCCACTCAAGAAAAATTGTCTCACTGATATCGTACCAAGAGTTAACCGTTCTCTTTGACCAATCTAATGTAAGCACGGTCACCTGGAGTAATCTGAATAAACTGCCAGACACAACCTCAGTCCCATCCTGACAAACCTGTCGCACTACCTGTCGAAACCACATTGCCAGATAGCTACGTCTATGGGGTCAAGACTCGCACCCGATAAGATCTCGAATGAAAACACATCTTCAAGTAGCAACATGGGTCCTTCTAGCTGTCTCAACTAGTCGTCAATTCCCAGGAGGAAAAACCTCACTCCATTATGTAACTCTGCTCAATCGTCGACCATTTGCACAAAATCTCAACAAGTCACCGTTCTTCTTGGCCAACAAAGTCGGAGCATCCCAGACGAAATACATGGACGAACAGGTCCCACCGACTCTGGCCCATAAATCAAGCCTCTAAGTCCAACACCCCTGTCAGTGTCACCCCAACGCCTGGCATCCCAGTGCCCTCTCAACTCAAACTGACTGACAAGCCACACGGTGATTAGGTCCCTCAACACCCTGACTGACGGTAAAACACTGTCTCTAAATAGAACATCTCCAATGGTTAAGAGATCTATCTTTTGCTATAATACACTACATATAATCCTGCACAATATTCGCCAATCACTCCAATGGAGACGTGACAAACAAGGCGTCTCCACCACACATACTCCCAAACTCAAACCATGACGAAGCTCAAAGTCATCGAGGGAGCCACGTATCTGAATCAGGTCAAGTTTCAGAACCAAAAACAAAGGGGCACTATCACATCACTCGCATCAATAGGATGTATCAACCCATACGGGGTGTTGCTGCCACACTCAGATTACTGCACTGAAGTCGTACTCAAGTCAATTACTCTGACTTCTCGCTAGCAAGATACTTCAGGCCTTCTGCATACACACATTGACAGCGGAGGTAAACAATCTGCTCACCAACACTTGGTTCTCCAAAGTCTCTATCACGGGTCGGGGAATCTCTAAGGCCTCGGGGTTACCATCCTCAGTACGGTTTCCCCTACTCTAACAAGTACTCATTCTCACCACCAGTCAATCCACAAAACGAAAGTTTGACCAAGCACAAGGGCCATCCGATCAAACTTACCACAACAACTTAGGGAAGTCAAAACACCACCATGGAAATAGGTTCCATCTACCCTATCACACAGGGGATGAACTTAACCTCTGCTCATTATCTCACACATCTCTGACCCATGCACAGTCCGAGAGTTGAACCGTGCTCTGATACCAACTGTAACGACCCGTCCCGCTACGAGCACGTTAAACTGTTACAAAGTCTCAAAACACCGATCTAATTCTATTTCAGGGGCATTTTTTTTTTTCAAAATAAAGGGGAGATACTGCCCCCCCCCCCCCCCCCGGAATTCAAAGCAACTACAGCAACCCACCATTAAACCAATAACCAATAAAGTATTAATCATAATTGGAAACAATAACATCATTCCATTATTACATTCATCCAACTTAATGAAACGTACACATATTTCAAATACATTAATAAGTCTCCAATTACAAAATAAAACCATAACAAGTACAAAGCTGCAACTCTACGCCCAAAGTCTGATGAAGGGTCCCGCCAACCCTTCCTCTATGAAGTACCTGTGAGGCAAGGGGTGAGCTCTACGTGCCCAGTGAGGGTAACACATGCATCATAAGTCATCAAGCATACACTGCACATAATCATATGGACGCATCAATGTCTAGGACGTCTACATACATGACCATATAAACGTGTGCCCTACCCCTAGCACGGGCCCACGTCAGTCGGGCCCCTAGGACATCCTCTAACCAACCCAATGTAACTTCCTCATGTGCCCAACCGCGACAGTCCACCCATCCATGGGTACGCAGACTGATCCTCAGTCAGACCCTATGACCCTCTCCTGACAACTCGCACACATACCACGATTAGTCCAAGAGTCGGAGTCACTAGAGTCCCAAACTGATTACCACGAGGGAGTAACCACCTCAACAGTCCTCAACGAACTCCCAACCAGGCTCATCTATGGTCTCATCAACCAAGCACCAGAGTCTCGATAGTCAAACCTATAACCTTGGATCCCATATGCTGGTGCCCATAAGACTGGTGTATCCACCTCTCACAGAATTCTATAGGTCTTCTATCGAGTGAGCCGGCCGAACTCACTCGTTAAGCGTCCCATAATTTCCTGGTGAGTCGACACCCACAACACAAGTCTCAACCATGAACCCCAATACCATAACCGCGGGTAATACACTACCTCATCGCACCACAGACTGTCCCCACCCTACAGGTGTCCTAGCCTGGAATATCTCATCGCATCACATCGCACCATCCCTCGACCAATGAGCGGGCGAGCACATCCTCAGCCTATTCGACCAGTCAGGGAATCACAAACCATACCAGCGGGAGCTGTCCCTCACCGTATCGTCCCTCGACCTAGGCGAGCACCTCCAAAGCCTACTCGGTCATCTAGGGATCACAAACTATGCCAGCGGGAGCTGTCCCTCACCGCTCCGTCCCTCGACCTAGGCGAGCACCTCCTCAGCCTACTCGGTCATCTAGGGATCACAAACCATGCCAACAGGAGCTGTCCCTCACCGCTCCGTCCCTCAACCTAGGCGAATACCTCCTCAGCCTACTCGGTCATCTAGGGATCACAAACCATGCCAACGGGAGCTGTCCCTCACCGCTCCGTCCCTCAACCTAGGCGAATACCTCCTCAGCCTACTCTGTCATCTAGGGATCATAAACCATGCCCGCGGGAGCTGTCCCTCACCGCTCCGTCCCTCGACCCAGTCGAGCACCTCCTCAGCATACTCGGTCATCTAGGGATCACAACTATGCCAGCGGGAGCTGTCCCTCACCGCTCCATCCCTCGACCTAGGCGAGCACCTCCTCAGCCTACTCGGTTATCTAGGGACCACAAGGCATACTGGCGGGAGCCGTTCCTCACCGTACCATCCCTCGGCCAATGAGCGGGCGAGCACCTCCTCAGCCTACTCTATCATCCGGGGATCACCTCACCCGTCACACATTCGGGTATCGGAACCGCAAGGGGCCTCTAAGGTTGCCTTGGGTGAACCAACATTCAGCCTAATGGCCTATCTAGGGTGAACATAATTACTTCCCAATTAGTCCTTATCTGGGACTCCCAGGCACCTTTTTATCTAAATCAGACGACACCTCTCTCATAGGTGTGTCTGAGAAACACAAGATAGACCGCCCATTTGACCCATACAGGGGTACAACTACCCAATTCCAATCACAAGGGAGTCCACATCCCAACCACGCATCCACGGCGCAGTCCCACATAACATGCCCACCCTAACTACCCGACAACCTAGGGGGAGTCTCTAGACCCTGATGTGGCCTAGTACCCATACCCCACCGGCATCCCACATATGTTAGTTATGTGTATGCATAATTAACTCTACACTTACACATGCCATTAACATAGTTCGTCACATAATAATCAGGTGTATGCATCACTATTTATCACTAGTTGACGTGTTAACGTCCAAGCATGTTATAACGTCTAGTAGTCCAAACTAATTATCACATGATCAAATGGTATATTATCAACAGAATACGTTGCACCATAATCAGACATATACCACTACATATTACATATTCACATGCTGACATCTTAGCATATTATCAATCAAAATAAATTCCAATCATGTCACCACACAATCAATCAATTATGACCTTAAATAATCAATTCATATTGCCACTGCAGGCATCGGATACGAATACATCCGGATGGGGACCCGCCTCATAATAGGATCAACAGTTCCCTTGCCGAGTGGTTCGTAATACTGGGGACCCCCATTCGCCACATTCCGTACCTGCACATCGGATATAGTAGCAATATGCATAGATGCATGCTAAAAGCGGTGATAAGTTCCCTCACCTGTGTGTGTCTTTGAAATCCAATGCGAGAAAACGAGTCCACTGGGTTGAAGGAAGTTCTATCTGTTGAAACAAGAGCACAAGGATAAGTAACCGGGCAAAATAAGTCAAACTAAGTCTGGACTACAAACGGGCTCGAAAGCGAGTCGGGCCCAAACAGAACTGAAGTGGGCCCGAAACTGAAAACTGGGTCCAAAATTGGACCGAGCTCAAAACTGAGCCCGAAACTGGAAAATTTGGTTTGAAATCGGGTTGGGCCCGAAACTGGGTCGAAACAGGCCGGGTCTGAAAACGGGCCGGGCCGAACTGGGTCGGGCATGAAATCGGGTCGGGCCGAAGGCTGGGCCGAACTGGACCAAGAAAGGCCCGAGAGAGAGCCGAGCTGGGCCTGGGTTACCAAAGCCCAGAAACGAACCCAGCTGAGTCAACTCAGTGACTCGACTGAGTTGGCTCAGCACCCAGCCAAGGAAAACTGGGAAAAGAAGAAGGAAAAGAAGGGAAAACCAGAGGAAATAGGGAAAAGGAGAAAGGGAAGACGAGAGGGTACCTGGGCCCAACGGGATCAATGCCGGACGGCGGCGATGAGCAAATCCGAACGGCGAGAAGGGGCGAGTCGAGGTGGAGCACCGATGGGAAAGAAGAGAGATCGAAGAGATGGTGGCGGCGACACTTAGGGTTAAGAAAGAGAAGAAAGAAAAGGGAAGAAGAAGAAGTCGAGGTCGAGAGGGGAGAGAGATGCGAAAGAGGAAGAAGAGAGGGGGGTCGAGAGAGAGAAAGGAGTGGCGGAGGCGGCAGAGGTTTTAGGGTTAGGGTTCGCTGGGAAGAAGATGAAAGAAAAGGGAAGAAGAGAGAGGGAAAACGGGGGGGATTTGGGGGCGGCGGCATTGTAGCAAATGTACTACAGTGCTGCGGGAAAGGGGGAAAAAAACATAGGCTAGGGTTTAGGGTTAAGGTTTAACTATTTAAATATTTTTATTATTATTATTATTATTAATATTTTTTTTCCAAAAAAAAAAAAATTAAAATCTCAAGCTTTTGAAAACAATTTAAAACCTGATATAAATCAAGCGACAAACATCGGAGAGAAAACGTGTGATTTTAAAATATTTTTCTTTGACAAAGTACACAATAATTTGAAATTACCAAAATGCCCCGAGTCTCCGAACTCGAGATCGGGCAAACCAAGGCCCACCGCGGGGCCTCCACTCCTCCAACTGCCACTAAAACCCTAAAATCCAGAAAAATCGGGTCGGGTTATTACAACAACTGTGCAGGAAGTGCCAATTGATAAGCCACCTCCCCCACCCTCTTTAGGATTGGAAACGGCCCCACAAATCTAGTGATAGTTTCCCTTTCTTCCCAAATCGCAGGTCTCCCTTTCGTGGTGAGACTTTCAAGAACACTAAGTCTCCCACTTCAAACTCAAGGGACCTCCTTCTCTTGTCAGCGTAGTTCTTCTGACGACTCTGTGCATGTAACGCCCGCCCCTTTTCACCGTAAAATCAGAGTACTTTTTTTTTTTTTTTTTTTTAAATAAAAGTGACAAAGGGCGCGGACGTCACGACGCGAGTTAAGTCCGAGCTTCTAAAGCCCGGCCCTTAACTGGCCAACCCTACGCGTGCGTGGAGCCAAGTCCACGAGTACGGTTCACGCGTAGATGTAAGCTCAAGGAATATTACTTCTCAGTGCGGAATTAACAACAAAGACTATCCTACAGATTTGAGATAGCAAGGAAGATAACATTCATTTAAATTTCTATAATACCTCAAAACCATAATGTCCATAATAAAATCCCAAAACATAGCCAGTAATCTAATTTATTACATTTCCAACAAGCTAACTATACAAATACATCTTTTCCAAAATAAAGTAAAACAAAATAATTAATCCGCCTCCCCAAGCTCCTAAGCTTGGCTTCCGTCTCGCCCTTCCGGTCCGCCATCTCCTGCATCGTCAGCTAGGGTAGAAGTAGGGCGTTAGAACAACGCGCCCAGTAGGATTCCGAGTAGGGCTAGCACATGGGTTAGTAATAACCACATACAGATAATAACACAGTGAAAACTATAAACCACCATATACTGAAATATAAGTAAATGATATGCCATGGGTGTCAATGTTATGAATCCCACCCATCATTCCATACCATCATGCTGTCATATCCCCCTTGACGGCAAAACCTCGTCAAGATACAAACAATCACAAATCATCCCCCTGGACGGCAAAACCTCGTCCAGATATAAAACAATCACAAATCATTCCCCTGGACGGCAAAACCTCGTCCAGATATAAAACAATCACAAATCCTCCCCCTTGATGGAAGAACCATCATCAATGTATCATAATTACATACAACATCCCTGATACATCAAACACATCAGAATATCTCCATGTCTGTTTATCGGTCGCCCCGACGGAGCACGGACTCCGGTTTCATTTCATCCTTTCCCTGTCATATCCCTCCCATGCCATGCATGAGATGTAGATGCCATGTGCCATGTAAATATATGTAGTTCAATAGTAACACAAAAACCCATCTTAAAACAATTACTTGATTATCAAATAAATCAAAGGGAAAAACATCCCATAATATTTAATCCAAAACCCATCTTAAGACATTCACATGATTTCCAAAATAATTTAAATGAAAACATCACAAGATACATAATCCAAAACTCATCTTAAAGGCAACCACATGCTTTCCAAAATAAATTAAAGAAAACATCACCCAATCCATGGCTTACAAAAATGTAGGAATCCTACCGAATACCGACTCGCGTCCTTTTTCGGCTTCGTCCGATAATCCGGCTACCGACACGCGTACCGTTCGTGATATCCAATACCCTATTACATACACATAATCAGTCCACATTTTAACTATTTCTAGGTCCATTCACATTTCCAAGTCCATATGAAAATCAGTCACTATTTAGGTTTTGCGGGTCCCATTTAATTCATTATATATTTTTAAGTACATGAGTCTAAAATCAGCCTCCTAGGCTTTATTTAACCATACATAAACTTATCACTTAGTGCCTCTAAATACATGGTCCTCTCCCATGGAGTTCTTCATTTTGGCCATTAATTACGATTTTGCCACTACCTCTTCTCCATGGTTAATCAACCACTCACCCTTGCCTAACTAAGTTCATAATTGATTATAAACTTGGATACCTAACTTAGGTCCATTAATGATCCATTCAATTATGTCACATGACCATTAAGATTAGTCATTTAATTAATCTAACCTTATTCATTTAAACCAATCCAAAACCCCATACTTAACCCTTTAAATGGTTCACCAATGGGCCATGGGTTCAAAATACCCAATTCATCAATTTTTCCCATTTTGTTTTCTTTGGCCTACTTATACATTTGAACCCATCACAAGCCCTTCCATGAAGGGGCTTAACTTATACATTTCAATCATCATCCTTTATCACACTTTAAATCCATTTACAATCATCATCAAACCATCATAAAACCATCATTTTCCCCATTTTTTGTACTCATTTAAACTACCATTACACCACCATAGGGTTCGGCCATTCACCATGGCCGAACCCATGGTTCATGATCCAATAATTTTAACCTTAAACACTCCATTATAATTTCCTCAATTGCCTACATTTAATCATTTTAAAACCCTAAAATCATTAACCACCCTCATTGTCTCCCATTCTTATAAACCCTAATAATTAACCCAATCATCTACCATGGGTTCATCCCCCTCTACCATTTTTACAAAACCTAACAAAATACTCCATCGTCTACCATTGTTAAGGCCATCAACATCATGCACTTCTCCCATGCATTTTTTTTTTTTAATTTATTTACCATCCCTTTAAAACAATTTACCAACATTTAATCATTAAACCCTAAAACCATAAACATTCTCCATGCTTCCATTTTTTACATAATTAAATTACACAATGTCCTCCATACCTTAAAACCCTAAGAAAATCACACATTACCTTCCAATTCCACATAATTCCATGCTTAATAACTTAATTACATTACATTCCTTAATCCATTTATTTTTTCCTTAAACTAACCCTAATTTACCCATTAGGGTTTTGTCCACTTTCCATCCTTCAAATTGATGGATTTTAAATCCATGGCATAAAATCAATAGGCCACCATTAAATTTACAAAATAAATCCCAAATCTTAAACCCTAAAAATCCAAAATTTCTTGTTTAAGAAATACTCACAATCCGTCGTCTCCTCCGATTTCCGCCGCTCCCGTCGGCTTCCTTAGCCTCCTTTCTCCTTCCTTTTAATCTTTGGTAGGTCAAGATGCTTGATCAATGGTGGAAACCTCCAAGCTTAGAATTGGCCAAGGTAGGGTTTACTTGAGAGAGGGAAAATGAAAGGATGATGAGAGGGGAGATAGTCACCTTGACCTTAGAGTGATTTTGTGTAAATTTCCACTTCTTTCTTCTCTCCTTCTCTTCTTAGCTTCCTTTCCTTAATTTTTTTCTTCTCTTCTCCTTCCTAGTGTGGGACGGCCATGGAGAATGACAATGGAGAGAGTTGAAAAGAGGATAAGAAAATGGAAAAGAACTCAAGACCTACCCCCCATTTGGTGACTTAAACTTACCCTTTACATTAACTACTCTCACCAACCAAAGCAAGATATTTTAAAGATCTTTTATTTGCTTTATGGTGGTGGTTATCTAAACCACCACCAAGCCCAACGTGTTTAACCTTGGAGGTGGGGTAGCTTGGTCTCCATTTGACCAATTTTAACCCATTTAGCCACCAATTTAATAATTTAATAATTTAATTAATTTGATAATTTCCTTAGGTTAACTCATTTGTACTTAACCTAATTCCCATTATTCCACCCATGGTTGACCAAATCAACCATGGTGGCCGGCCCCACCAATCATTGGCCCACACACCACCTCACTTGATGAGGTGGAGGTGGGTCCCACTTGGCCACATCAACTTGGTTTAATTCCAAATAACTTAGGTGATTTAAACTTCATTCCATTCATTCTAAATGGATCACCATTAGGCCCATGGCCCAATTACATTTCCATCTTACCCATTTACCTTAAAGCTTAGCCATCTTGACCCATTGGTTCCCAAATGGGTATTTGACCCAATTTGACCAACCATGGCCCAATTGGCCATCATCGACCACTTAAATGACTTTAAAATCCACTCCATGGTCTATTGGGCCATAATTGGGCCTTTGTCCAAATTTTGGCCCATTTACCCCTTTATTTCATAAATTTTCCAATTTTCATCCTTAAAATAAATAATATTCCCATTTATATTAATTTTAAAAATTCCGGGCCCTTACAATACAATCCTCTTTTAAAATTTTCGTCCCGAAAATTCGAGCGAAGTAGAGGTTCAAAACATCCACACAAGGAGTTCCGCAATACCCTTTGTTCTCTCCCGATCACTCTGATCGGCTTCTCCACACCCATCACGTCGCTTTGTACATCGACGTCTGGTACATTCAAGACATGTGAAGGGTCGGGGTTGTATTTTCCTCAACCCGGACACATGAAACACATCACGTAAAAATGATTATTGTGGAGGAAGTGCTAACTAATAGGCCACCTCCCCCACCCTCTTTAGGATTGGAAACGGCCCCACAATCTAGGTGACAGTTTCCCCTTCTTTCTGAGTCTCATGTGTCCCTCCCGTGGTGAGACTTCCAAAAGCACCAAATCTCCCCCTCAAACTCGGGGAAACTTCTCCTCTTGTCGGCGTAATACTCATAACGGCTCTGTGCAGTGAGTAAAGGTTACCGTATAAATTTAATCTACGCCGTAGTCTCCGCAACCAACTTCGGTCCAACCAGTGCAGGCTCACCGAACTCTGTCTAACGCACTGGAGATCTACACGGCCCACCATATAAGGCCTCAAATGGAGCCATCTGGAGGTACTGTTATTGTAGGAGAACTCCACCAGTGGCAGGCGATTCTCCCATCCACCCTTGAAATCCCGCATACCTGCTCTCAGCATATCCTCCAATATCTGTATTGTTCTCTCCGATTGTCCATCAGTGTGTGGGTGGATTGCTGTGCTGGTTAACACATCGGTCCCCATAGCCGACTGCATGCTCCTAGGCACATCCGTCCTACCTCGAAATACAAGACCTTGTCCCGGTCGCAACTCTTATTCCGGTACTACCTCACCGATAGACATCTTAGTCCATATCTCCTCCATTTCTGGGCCTATTCGCTGTTCCCGTTCAATCGTGTCAAGTATCTCTTAATTACATCAACACCACTCATATCAACCTATGAGTTTCATTCTTGTGGAAATTACTCTGTCTCCTGCTATCTCTTTCTCTCATGAACCCATTTGCGATTTTATGTAGACTAATGTATTCTATTTCACTTTACCTGCTACCAAGATATTTCCCATCCATACTCCTTCAATACGTTCTTTTGTCTACTCTCCGTGTGAGTTAGTCTGCCAATACGAGCCTATGCTCAAGTCCATTGTTGATTCCATTTTAACTAGGTTTCTAGCTTCACCCTCCTGGAACTCCATCGGCCAACTACAGAGTCAGGTGATCAGTCTCACTCGGCAGTCGCCCATAGCTTCCCATTCAAGTTTCACTAGACTCTTAACCTTTCCCTTAAGTCCATCTCTCAACAGCAATCATACCTTTTATTTGCATATAAGTCACTATGGGACTAACCATTTTTTGTTCATAACTCCTCCAATACCAATACCCGACATCAATCCCAATCACATAAATACTAATTTCCTACCCTTCTGGATTATTCCACATACTTTCATAGATTCCATAAAAACAATGATATATCTAAGCTTACTTAGACTATGTCAAATAATGTCCATTCATCCCAAAAAAATATTCATAGGTATTACCAATTCCACCACCACCAAATTCCACCCTACATGCCTACGTTATCAATGGTTACCACATCATACTATTCATATGCCTTCATTAGCAGGCCACGTAGAATTGAAATCACACACCATCTTCGAATAACACAACTCATGTGTAATTAGATCTTTCACCTCCATTCACATCAAACAACAACTTGGGGTATCATAAGAAATAACACATTAATAAGATGTAGTGATTCAACCTAATTATGATTAGGTTACCCTACCCCATTTACAACACACACCTAGAGATTTTTAAAAATAATAATGCTACTCATCCAGAGCAAATCATCCCAATACATTCGAAGACCACCCATGACCATCCATAAATTCCTAAACTTTGGAATTACTCATGAGCTCCACCTAGGTTTCCAACCAAACGCATTGGCATATCATGGCCTTCTCATGCATACTACATATTCACAACTCCCGGCACTTTATCAACTCATCATCATACCCATAGTCTATAACACATCCTTGTTCCTCAATGATTACTCATTGAATACCACCAATTATCAAAGTACATCATATAAACTCATTGCACAATTGATAATTCACAACTTAATAACCTCATAAGGAATCCTCATACAATCACTAAATAAAATGCTTTCATAAATTCATGGTCCATCATTCATTCATGCTTTTTTTTTTAAGGCCACAAATCCATTTCAAGGCCTATCATTACTTATTCATAATCTATACTACACATTGGGAGAATGCACTTGCATTATACATAGAAGATTTTTTTTTTTTTATTCAATATATTTATCTTTGCAAGCTAGACCCTTCACATTCTCCTCATAATATCATCTTCTCACGAGTTTCATGTGGCAAGTTAACCCATGCATTCCGGTCTCTTTCAAGTACACTGTTTATCCAACATGTCTCAAATGGCACTTTCTTCACATGAGAACCTCTTATAACCCTTCACAAAGCGTTTACATCATCACCCATTATGTGTCATAATATAAATCTCTTCCCTTGATCATGACAAATTATCAAGCCATGGGTCATCACCAATATAAAAGCCATTGTACCATCCCCCAAGTATACCCATATATCACATTAACAAATACTCCACACTCTTTTCATTCACATTTACCTCACTCATAAACATATGCAACACATACCCCACATCAAAAGTTCATGCCTCTTATCCTCATTTGATACATGTAGTTCACAAATCGAGCATACCCCTTCAAGAGGGTAGGGTAGTATGTGCAGTTGTGCCCAACCTAGTTGCACAACTCGTACCTATAATCGGGTCCCATTTCCCCTACCGACTTTCTTATCATCGGAAAGTCTTCCACATTCTCTTCAGGAAGAGATAATAAATCCCCTTCATCTTCCTCGGGAGGTCCCTCCTGAAAGTCCAGGCTAACTGCTTATGCTAGATGCAGACACCAAATCTATGGGACAGCTAGGGGTTTCCTTACCCCACGGTTCCATATACTCCTCGTCGTTTGACATATCTATATCATAAAATACAATAGAATACACAAACACCATCCACAACAGTTTCCAATAAAACCAATCTAGGTTTTGGGGATTTTCCTATATATAACACAACGTATTTTGGGGAAAATTTCCAAACTAGCACACTCAGTTTTGAGAATAACATCCCTAAGTACCAATGCTTGTTCCATTTGGTGAGATGGGGGAAATTTTCCTACATTTGATAAATCCATCATTGTCCCATTAATTGGGGAAAACTAGATTTATTTTCTCATTTTGGGGGAAATTTTCCTAAGTATCATTGTTTTTTTTTTTTTTCCATTTGGGGGGGAGTTGCCAAATAAGCACACTTGGTTTTCCTTTGTTTATGGGGGGAGAATCTCTAAACTCCTACTGTTTGTTGTTCAACTTAAGAATACTGGGGAAACACATCCTATTTTCGCTACGTTTGATAAAGTTATCATTGTTTCATCAATTCGGGGGAAAGATTTCTAAGTGATCACACCTTGTTTTGGGGAAAATTTCCTAAGTATTAAAGTACTGTGTTTTCATTTTCGGGGGAAATAAGCCCTATATTGCTACGTTTGATAAATTTAACTTAGGATGAATCTTTCTTCCCTTGCTATCATTCCTTTTCGTCAAATGTTGTTCTCAGACTGAATACTTCAGTTTGAGTCAATCGAAGTAAATTAACCCGGCCCCCGTGCAGCGGACTCTGAAGAGTCGGTCGGTTGGGATTCTTAGCCGTCAGTGAGACGTGCAACCGTCTTAAATCTTACTTCGAGAGATTCATTCTTCCGAATTCGCTCTGATACCAACTGTAACGCCCGCCCCTTTTCACCGTAAAATCAGAGTACTTTTTTTTTTTAAATAAAAGTGACAAAGGGCGCGGACGTCACGACGCGAGTTAAGTCCGAGCTTCTAAAGCCCGGCCCTTAACTGGCCAACCCTACGCGTGCGTGGAGCCAAGTCCACGAGTACGGTTCACGCGTAGATGTAAGCTCAAGGAATATTACTTCTCAGTGCGGAATTAACAACAAAGACTATCCTACAGATTTGAGATAGCAAGGAAGATAACATTCATTTAAATTTCTATAATACCTCAAAACCATAATGTCCATAATAAAATCCCAAAACATAGCCAGTAATCTAATTTATTACATTTCCAACAAGCTAACTATACAAATACATCTTTTCCAAAATAAAGTAAAACAAAATAATTAATCCGCCTCCCCAAGCTCCTAAGCTTGGCTTCCGTCTCGCCCTTCCGGTCCGCCATCTCCTGCATCGTCAGCTAGGGTAGAAGTAGGGCGTTAGAACAACGCGCCCAGTAGGATTCCGAGTAGGGCTAGCACATGGGTTAGTAATAACCACATACAGATAATAACACAGTGAAAACTATAAACCACCATATACTGAAATATAAGTAAATGATATGCCATGGGTGTCAATGTTATGAATCCCACCCATCATTCCATACCATCATGCTGTCATATCCCCCTTGACGGCAAAACCTCGTCAAGATACAAACAATCACAAATCATCCCCCTGGACGGCAAAACCTCGTCCAGATATAAAACAATCACAAATCATTCCCCTGGACGGCAAAACCTCGTCCAGATATAAAACAATCACAAATCCTCCCCCTTGATGGAAGAACCATCATCAATGTATCATAATTACATACAACATCCCTGATACATCAAACACATCAGAATATCTCCATGTCTGTTTATCGGTCGCCCCGACGGAGCACGGACTCCGGTTTCATTTCATCCTTTCCCTGTCATATCCCTCCCATGCCATGCATGAGATGTAGATGCCATGTGCCATGTAAATATATGTAGTTCAATAGTAACACAAAAACCCATCTTAAAACAATTACTTGATTATCAAATAAATCAAAGGGAAAAACATCCCATAATATTTAATCCAAAACCCATCTTAAGACATTCACATGATTTCCAAAATAATTTAAATGAAAACATCACAAGATACATAATCCAAAACTCATCTTAAAGGCAACCACATGCTTTCCAAAATAAATTAAAGAAAACATCACCCAATCCATGGCTTACAAAAATGTAGGAATCCTACCGAATACCGACTCGCGTCCTTTTTCGGCTTCGTCCGATAATCCGGCTACCGACACGCGTACCGTTCGTGATATCCAATACCCTATTACATACACATAATCAGTCCACATTTTAACTATTTCTAGGTCCATTCACATTTCCAAGTCCATATGAAAATCAGTCACTATTTAGGTTTTGCGGGTCCCATTTAATCCATTATATATTTTTAAGTACATGAGTCTAAAATCAGCCTCCTAGGCTTTATTTAACCATACATAAACTTATCACTTAGTGCCTCTAAATACATGGTCCTCTCCCATGGAGTTCTTCATTTTGGCCATTAATTACGATTTTGCCACTACCTCTTCTCCATGGTTAATCAACCACTCACCCTTGCCTAACTAAGTTCATAATTGATTATAAACTTGGATACCTAACTTAGGTCCATTAATGATCCATTCAATTATGTCACATGACCATTAAGATTAGTCATTTAATTAATCTAACCTTATTCATTTAAACCAATCCAAAACCCCATACTTAACCCTTTAAATGGTTCACCAATGGGCCATGGGTTCAAAATACCCAATTCATCAATTTTTCCCATTTTGTTTTCTTTGGCCTACTTATACATTTGAACCCATCACAAGCCCTTCCATGAAGGGGCTTAACTTATACATTTCAATCATCATCCTTTATCACACTTTAAATCCATTTACAATCATCATCAAACCATCATAAAACCATCATTTTCCCCATTTTTTGTACTCATTTAAACTACCATTACACCACCATAGGGTTCGGCCATTCACCATGGCCGAACCCATGGTTCATGATCCAATAATTTTAACCTTAAACACTCCATTATAATTTCCTCAATTGCCTACATTTAATCATTTTAAAACCCTAAAATCATTAACCACCCTCATTGTCTCCCATTCTTATAAACCCTAATAATTAACCCAATCATCTACCATGGGTTCATCCCCCTCTACCATTTTTACAAAACCTAACAAAATACTCCATCGTCTACCATTGTTAAGGCCATCAACATCATGCACTCTCCTATGCATTTTTTTTTTTTTTTTATTTACCATCCCTTTAAAACAATTTACCAACATTTAATCATTAAACCCTAAAACCATAAACATTCTCCATGCTTCCATTTTTTACATAATTAAATTACACAATGTCCTCCATACCTTAAAACCCTAAGAAAATCACACATTACCTTCCAATTCCACATAATTCCATGCTTAATAACTTAATTACATTACATTCCTTAATCCATTTATTTTTTCCTTAAACTAACCCTAATTTACCCATTAGGGTTTTGTCCACTTTCCATCCTTCAAATTGATGGATTTTAAATCCATGGCATAAAATCAATAGGCCACCATTAAATTTACAAAATAAATCCCAAATCTTAAACCCTAAAAATCCAAAATTTCTTGTTTAAGAAATACTCACAATCCGTCGTCTCCTCCGATTTCCGCCGCTCCCGTCGGCTTCCTTAGCCTCCTTTCTCCTTCCTTTTAATCTTTGGTAGGTCAAGATGCTTGATCAATGGTGGAAACCTCCAAGCTTAGAATTGGCCAAGGTAGGGTTTACTTGAGAGAGGGAAAATGAAAGGATGATGAGAGGGGAGATAGTCACCTTGACCTTAGAGTGATTTTGTGTAAATTTCCACTTCTTTCTTCTCTCCTTCTCTTCTTAGCTTCCTTTCCTTAATTTTTTTCTTCTCTTCTCCTTCCTAGTGTGGGACGGCCATGGAGAATGACAATGGAGAGAGTTGAAAAGAGGATAAGAAAATGGAAAAGAACTCAAGACCTACCCCCCATTTGGTGACTTAAACTTACCCTTTACATTAACTACTCTCACCAACCAAAGCAAGATATTTTAAAGATCTTTTATTTGCTTTATGGTGGTGGTTATCTAAACCACCACCAAGCCCAACGTGTTTAACCTTGGAGGTGGGGTAGCTTGGTCTCCATTTGACTAATTTTAACCCATTTAGCCACCAATTTAATAATTTAATAATTTAATTAATTTGATAATTTCCTTAGGTTAACTCATTTGTACTTAACCTAATTCCCATTATTCCACCCATGGTTGACCAAATCAACCATGGTGGCCGGCCCCACCAATCATTGGCCCACACACCACCTCACTTGATGAGGTGGAGGTGGGTCCCACTTGGCCACATCAACTTGGTTTAATTCCAAATAACTTAGGTGATTTAAACTTCATTCCATTCATTCTAAATGGATCACCATTAGGCCCATGGCCCAATTACATTTCCATCTTACCCATTTACCTTAAAGCTTAGCCATCTTGACCCATTGGTTCCCAAATGGGTATTTGACCCAATTTGACCAACCATGGCCCAATTGGCCATCATCGACCACTTAAATGACTTTAAAATCCACTCCATGGTCTATTGGGCCATAATTGGGCCTTTGTCCAAATTTTGGCCCATTTACCCCTTTATTTCATAAATTTTCCAATTTTCATCCTTAAAATAAATAATATTCCCATTTATATTAATTTTAAAAATTCCGGGCCCTTACAGTGCAGTAAGTAGATGTTGTCGTATCAACTTAATCTGCTCCGTGGTCACTACAACTAGCTCGGGTCCAATAAGTGTAGGTTCACAGGCATGTGTCCAACACACTGGTGATATATAGGGTCTACCATACAACGCCTTGAATGGAGCCATCTGGAGGCTTGCCTGGTAACTGTTGTTGTAAGACAACTCAGCCAGCTGCAAGTGATTCTCCCATCCTCCCTTGAAGTCTAACATACATGCTCTCAGCATATCCTCCAATGTTTGTATTGTCCTCTCTGACTGCCCATCAGTCTGTGGATGGAAAGTTGTGCTAATCAATAGATCTGTCCCCATAGCTGACTGCATGCTCTGCCACACCCTGCCGGTGAATCTGTCATCTCTGTCGGACACAATGGTCTAGGGGATACCATATAGTCTGATGATATCCTTGATGTACCGTCGACCCAAAGTCTCAGATGAATATGTCATCTTGATGGGAAGGAAGTGTGCAGACTTGGTCAATCGATCTACCATGACCCATATTGCATCGTTACCCTTTGATGATCTTGGAAATCCCGTCACAAAATCCATGGAGATATGTTCCCATTTCCACTCCGGCACTGGTAGGGTTTGAGTAATCCTAGTGGCTTCTAATGTTCAGTCTTAACTTGCTGACAAGTCAGGCAGTGAGCAACAAACTCTGCCACATCTCTTTTGATTCCATGCCACCAATAGTGTCTCTTCATATCATAATACATCTTGGTGCTGCCCGGATGAATAGAGAGTTTGGTTTGGTGTGCCTCGATCAATAACTCTCTTCTGCAGCTCTGAGGCACATATGTCCTACCTCGGATTGACTCATTTCAAATGGGAGTCTTTTCACTACGCCAAAAATCAGAGTCTATTTTTTTTTTTTTTTTGAATAAAGAGTGACAAAGAGCAAGACGTCACGACGCGAGCTAAGTCCGAGCTTCCAAAACCTGGCCCTTAACTGGCCAACCCTACGTGTGCGTGGAACTAAGTCCACGAGAATGGTTCACATCAAGGTACCCATGAGTCCCACCCATCATCCATATCATCATTACATAATGTCCCTCTTGATGGAAAATGCACATCAAGGTACCCCCACAAATGCCTTAAGGACGCCCCGACGGAGTGTGGATCTCTGGTTACAAAACAATCATACATCCTTCTTGATGGACAATGCACATCAAGGTATCACAATCTCATAGTATCCTTCTTAATGGATAAAGCATATCAAGGTATCCCCACGTTTGTTTATGAGTCGCCCCGACGGAGCGTGGACTCCGGTTTCATTTCAAACATAGATCTCTGGGAATCAGTGTGGATTCCACCCCACGGTTGCTTTATCGGAAATCCGAATGGAGTGTGGACTCCTTTCAATTGATCCCTCCCATGCCATGCATGAGATGCAAGTGCAAACATGCTATGTAATAATACAAATCATAGCATTAAAATCCCATCATTAAGACATACCATTTGATACCAAAATAATTCAAGTAAAACATTCATATACACATAATCCATGGCTTTCAATGAAGTAGGAATCCTACCAATGTCTAAATACTGGGTCCTTGGTTTTTCCGTCCAAAGATCGATCACCGGTCGCGTACCGCTTGTGAGATCCCTTTACCTTATTACATATCAACAAGTCAAACGAATGTTTCATTTGATTTCCAACCATGTTCAAGTCCATAACATGCTTTAGTGGGGTTCGGCCATACAACATGGCCGAACCTCACCTACTTGGTTTTGGCTCCCTTTTTAATCCTTAGCTCATTTTAATCATGTGGGTCCAAGATCTGCCATCTTTTGATTCATTAACTCAAATACACATAAGTTCATCATTTACCATTAATAAAACCCCTAAGGCCCCAAAAACACTCCCCATGGGGTTCGGCCATACACCATGGCCGAACCCATGGTTCTTTCATTTTCACCATATTTACCTCTTTGCCATTATTCTTTCCATGGCTAAACACTCTTTTTATTTATACATACCTAGGTCCATAACTGATCCATAAACATAGATCCATAAAAGATTCATTAATCATTACATAAAACCCTAACAAATCCCTAACAAATGCCTCCATTCCTTTGCTTGATAATCCATTCATTTTAAGCATGCCTAGATCCATAAACGATCCATAAAATGGGTCATGGGGTTCGGCCATACAACATGGCCGAACCCATGGTCCATGGTTCTACACCATTCACAACATTTTAGACCATTTAAATCATTAACATGCATCCATTCAAAACCCTTTAAAATCCTTAACATACATCTATGATTTTCATCCTTTAAATCCCATTAAAAATCATTAATACACCTCCATGGGGTTCGGCCATACACCATGGCCGAACCCTATGGTTCATCATCTTCTCTTACAATCACATACTTATGATTATATCCCTTGATGGGGTTCAGCCATACATCATGGCCGAACCTCATCCAAATCCTTTTTAGTTCTCATGATCCATATACATAGAAATCTAGGGTTTGGCCATGCAAGGGCCAAACCATGATCTTGGTCATATACCTTATCTTAGATATGCATGAGGTCCTTTCCATATATCCATAACAATTAGGGTTCGGCCATGCAAGGCCAACCCATGATCCATGATCATAATCCTTATATGGTTCATGCAAGAGGTCCTTAGCCATATATACATAATGTCCTTATATTCCATCATTTACATAGGCTATCTTACCCATTAGGTTGTCCATTTTCTATCTCATTTCTTGGATGGATTTTAAATCCATAGCCCATAATAATTTGGCCAAATCTCCAATCCAAAAATGGGATTCCATGGTTTCCTTTAACTCCTTTAAATTAATAAAATCTTGTTAAGTGATACTTACCGATTCCGCGGCTCATCCGGTTTCTTTCACTCCTTCTTTCTCCTCCGATTTTCTCCTTAGTCTTTCTTCTTTCTTCCTTCTTGATCTTCGGCCTTGAGAGGGAGAGGGTCTAAGATGAAACCCTCAAGAAGGTGGTTCGGCCTTGGTGAATGTTTGAGAGAATGTTTGAGAAAGGAGAGGAGGATGGAATGGAAGATACCAAGTGTTTCTTTGTCTTAGTGTGAGGGTCGGCCAAGCTTGAGATCCAAATTATCTCTAAGTCTTTTTCTTCTTTCTCTTAGAGTGATGGTCGGCCAAGAGAGGGAGAGGGAGAGAGTGAGAAGAGAGGAATGAGATTCAAAAGCCTCTTTTCCCTCTTGTCTAGCGTTTGCTTGGGTTAGACTCCACCCTCATCAATGTGGAGTCTTCCCCATGAGCCCATTGACCAAACAAGAGCGTACATGCTCTCCGCATGGCACACACCACTCCCATCCCCCAATGATTTTGCTTTGATGGTTTCCCTTGGTGGTTTGGTGGTTTGGATGAGGTGGAACACCACCTCTCTTTTGGCCAATGGATGGTCTAGCATGTCCTTCCTTTAAGCTCCTTGTCTAGCCAAGGGGGGTGCATGCCCTCCACATGGCACAGACCACCCTTTATGCCCAACGGTTTTGGTTTACTTTCCTTGGGTGGTTTGGTGGTTTGGATGAGGTGGAACTACCACCTCTCCATTGCCCAATCATGGTCCTTACATGTCCTCCATTCAAGTTCCTTGTCTAGCATACCACCCTTCATCCCAACGGTTTTGGTGGAGTGGTTTCCATGAGATGAAACCACCCACTTGACTCACTCCATCTTTTGGTCTTTTAGGTGACTCACTCCCCATTAGACTCACTCCACGTAATGCAACTCATTCCCCAACTCAATCATTTAAATTTCTATCTAACTTAGGTCATTACAATTAAATAATTTAATTCCACTTACTACATTTAATCCTCTTTAATTTATCTTTGACTCACCCATAGTTGACCAAGTCAACCATGGTGGTCGGCCCCACATGTGTCTTGACCCACACGCCACCTCACTTGATGAGGTGGAGTTGGGTCCCACTTGGCTACGCCACTTGGATTTCCACTCCTACACTTGCCATTAAGATGGATCCCATGCCTTTGATCACAATTGGGTCCATGACCCAATTAAATCCATTTCTTACCCATTTACCCTAATGTTCAATCCATCTTGACCCATTGGGTCCCAATTGGGTATTTGACCCAATTGACCATCATTGACCCAATTAATTGGAAATAATCCAATCCATGGTCCATTGGACCATACATGGGCCATTGCCCCAATTTTGAGCCATCTACCATCCATTTCATCAAAAATTCTTAATTTCAACAATTAAAATAAATAATAGCCAATATATTTCTTGATTTAAAAATCCGGGCTATTACAATATTACCCTCTTTTGAAATTTTCGTCCCGAAAATCGAGCGAAGTAGGTTTCAAACAACTCATACAAAAAGCTCCGGATGAGCAGCTCTCATTTCTGACTCAAGTTCCCAGGTGGCTTCCTTATTACCATGTCGATCCCATACCACCTTGACGAACTGAATGGCGCGATTCCGTAGCACCCTTTGTTCCTTCCCAATCACTCTGACTGGCTTCTCCACATATGCTACGTCGCTTTGCACATCCACATCTTACACATTCAGCACGTGCGAAGGATCAGGATTGTATTTCCTCAACATTGAAACGTGGAATACATCGTGCAAATATGACAGCTGTGGTGGAAGTACCAATTGATAAGCCACTTCCCCCACCCTCTTTTGGATTGGAAACGGTCCCACAAAACCAGACAACAATTTCCCTTTCTTCCCAAATCTCATGTGTCCCTTACGTGGCGAGACTTTCAAAAATACTAAGTCTCCCACTTCAAACCCAAGGAACCTCCTTCTCTTGTCAGTGTAGCTCTTCTAACGACTCTATGCAGTGAGTAGATGCTGTCGTATTAACTTAATCTTTTCTGTGGTCTCTGCAACTAGTTCGGGTCCAATAAGTGCAGGCTCACCGGCCTTTGTCCAACACGCTAGTGATCTACAGGGCCTACCATAAAACCCCTCGAAATGGAGCCATCTGGAGGCTTGCCTGGTAACTGTTGTTGTAAGAGAACTCAACCAGTGGTAAGTGATCCTCCCATCCACCTTCGAATTCTAACATACCTGCTCTCAACATATCCTCCAATGTCTGTATTGTCCTCTCTGACTGACCATCAGTCTGTGGATGGAAAGCTGTGCTAATCAATAAATTTGTCCCCATAGCCCCTGCTAGTGAATCAGCCATCTCTGTCGGACACAATAGTCCTGGGGATACCATGTAGCCTGATGATATCCTTGATGTATCGTCGTCCCAAAGTCTCAGATGAATCTGTCATCTTGATGAGAAGAAAGTGTGCAGACTTGGTCAATTGATCTACCACGACCCATATTGCATCGTTGCCCTTTGATGACCTTGGCAACCCTGTCACAAAATCCATGGAAATATGTTCCCATTTCCACTCCGGCATTAGTAAGGGTTTGAGTAATCCTGGTGGTTTCTGATGTTCAGTCTTGACCTGCTGACAAGTCAAGCAATGAGCAACAAACTCTGCCACATATCTTTTAAGTCCATGCCACCAATAGTGTCTCTTCAAATCATGATACATCTTGGTGCTACCCGGATGAATAGAGAGTTTGGTGTGGTGTATCTCGATCAATAACTCTCTTCTACAGCTCTGAGGCACATATGTCCTGCCTCGGAATAAAAGACCTTGTGCCGGTCGTAATTCCCATTTCGGTACAACATCACCAGTAGATATTTTAGCCCATATCTCTTCCACTTCCGGATCTGTCCGTTGTTCCTGTTCAATCTTGGAAACCATGTTGGATCGTACGATCAAATTATACATACTCCCATGATTCTTGATGTACAAATTGAACTCTCAAATGGTATTCAGCATTTCCCATTCCTTCATAATCAAACTGGCCATTGTTGCATGTGACATGCGACTGAGGGCATCCGCGACTTTGTTTGCCTTGCCAGAATGATATCGAAGTGCAAACTCATAGTATTACAGATATTCCATCCATCTGCGCTGCCTCATATTAAATTTCTTCTGATCAAACAGATATTTCAAACTTTTGTGATCTGAAAATACCTCAAACTTCTCGCCATAAAGATAGTGTCTCCAGCTTTTGAGAGCGAAGACCACTGCGGCTAATTCCAGATCGTGTGTGGGATAATGGCGTTCATGAATTTTCAACTGCCTTGAACCATAAGCCACTATGTGTTGACTTTGGGTAAGAGAACACCCAAGTCCTTCTCCTGAAGCATCCCAAATATTCTTCATAGCCCTCGCCTCTTTCCGGAAAAATTAGAATAGGAGCAGT
>CM023539.1:69370342-69414436 GCA_013350335.1 Chimonanthus salicifolius | reverse complement strand
CAACACCCTAGCCAACGTTTTTTCTTCTCTTAAGCTTGGAATGAGGTGTTTTGGTCTCCCCTCTTTGACCACCACTTTAGCTTAGTTTAATTAACTAATTAATTGGTTTAAAACCCTAACCCCTGAACCCTAAACCCTAAACCCCTGAAACCCTAAAACTCCAAACTCCTAAACCCTAAATCCTAAAACATAAACCCTAAAACCCAAAAACCCTAAAACACAAAACCTTAAATCCCTAAAACCCAAAAACCTTAAATCCTAAACCATAAAACCCTAAAACTCTAAAACACTAAACCCTAAAACCCTAAACCATAAACCCTAAACCCTATACACTAAAACCCTAAAACCCTAAACCCAAAAAGCCTACAACCCTAGAACCCTAAACCCTAAACCGTAAAACCCTAAACCCTAAACCCAAAAACCCTAACCCCCTAAACCCATAAAATCCTAAACCCTAAACCCTAAACCCTAAACCAAAAGACCTAAACATTGAACCCTAAACCCAAAAACCCTAAAACCCCAAAGCCCTAAAACCCTAAACCCTTAAGCTCAAAACCCTAAACCCTAAACCCTAAAACCCTAAACCCTACAACCCTAGAACCCTAAAACCCTAAACCGTAAAAACCCTAAACCCTAAACCCTAAAACCCTAATCCCCTAAAACCATAAAATCCTAAACCCTAAACCCTAAACCCTAAACCAAAAGACCTAAACACTGAACCCTAAATCCAAAAACCCTAAAACTCCAAAGCCCTAAAACCCTAAACCCTAAAATCCTAAACCCTAAAACGCTAAAGCCCTAAACCCTAAACCCTAAACTCTAAACCCTAAACCCCATCTGTAAACCGTAAACCCTAAACCATAAATCCGAAACCATAAACCCTAAACCCTAAGCCCCTAAAACCCTGAATACTGAAATCCTAAAATCATTAAACTCTAAATCCTAAACCCCAAACCCCTAAAACCCTAAAATAGTAAACCCCTAAAACCAAAAAACCCTAAATCTGTATAACACTAAACCTTAAAACTCTAAAACCCTAAAACCCTAAACCCTAAACCCTAAATCATAAAGCCTAAAACCCGAAAACCCTAAACCCTAAACCCTAAATCCAACACCCCAAACCCTAAACCCTAACAAATAAATGCGAAACCTGAATCCCTAAACAATAAACCTTAAAACCCTAATACCCTAAAGCCCTAAACCCTAAACCCTAAACACCTGAAACACTAAAACCCTAAACCTTAAAACCCAAAACCCTAAAACCCTTAAACCCAAAATTCTAAACCCTAAAACCTAAACCCCTAAAACCCTAAATCCTTAAACCCAAAATCCCATACCCCAAACCCTAAAACCCTAAACCCGAAAACCCTACCCTAAACCCTAAAACCCTAAAACCCTAAACCCTAAACCCTAAACCCTAAACCCTAAACCCTAAAATCCTAAAACCCTAAAACCCTAAACCCTAAATCCTAAACCCTAAACCCCTAAAACCCTGAAGACTGAAACCCTAAAATCATAAAACCCTAAACCCTAAACCCTTAACCCTAAACCCTAAACCCTAAACCCAAAAACCTAAACCCTAAATGCAAAAACCCCAAAACCCTGAAACCAAAAAATCCAAAACCCTAAACCCTAAAACCACGTACCCTAAACCCTAATACCTAAACCCTAAATGCAAAAACCCCAAAACCCTGAACGCCCTAAACCCTTAACCCTAAACCCATAACCCTAAACCCTAAAACCTAAACCCTAAAACCTAAACCCTAATACATAAACCCTAAACGGAAAAACCCCAAAACCCTGAAACCATAAAACCCAAAACCCTAAACCCTAAAGCCCCAAACCCTAAACCCCATACCCTAAACCCTAAACCCTAAAACAATAAAACCCTAAACCCGAAAACCCTACCCTGAACCCTAAACCCCTAAAACCCTAAACCCGTAAAACCCTAAACCCAAAAACTCTAAAGCTATAAAACCCTAACCCTAAACCCTAAACCCTAAATCCTAAACCCTAAAACTAAAACCCTAATACCTAAACCCTAAACGCTGAAACCCAAAACCCCTAAAACCCTAAACCCTGAAACCCTAAAATCCTAAAACCCTAAACCATAAACCCGAAACCCTAAAGCCTAAACCCTTATACCTAAACCCTTATACCTAAACCCTTATACCTAAACCCGAAACCCTAAAACCCCAAACCCTAAACCCTAAAACCCTAAAACCCTAAAACCCTTAACCTTAAACCCTAAGCCCTAAACCCTAAATCCTAAAACCAAAACCCGAATGCCTAAACCCTAAACGCAAAAACCCTAAAACCCTAAAACCCTGGAACCCTAAAACCCAAAACTATAGAAACTAAAGCCTAAACCCTAAAACCCTAAGCCGTAAAACCCTAAAATCTTAAACCCCTACAACCTAAAACCCTAAAACCTTGAACCCGTAAAACACTAAACCCTAAAACTCTACAACCCTAAAACCCTAAACCCATAAGCCTAAATCCGATACCCTAAAACGCAAACCCTAATACCTAAACCCTAAACCCTAAAACCCTAAAACCCAAAATCCCTAAAACTCTAAACCCTAAAAGCCTAAACCCTAAGCCCTAAACCCTAAACCTAAACCCTAATACCTAAACCCGAAAGCCTAAAACCCTAAAGCTCTCAACCCTAAACCCTAAATCCCCAAACCCTAAACCCAAAACGATAAAAAACCCTAAGCCCTAAAACCGTAAACCCTAAAGCCCAAAATCCCTAAACCCGAAAACCCTACCCTGAACCCTAAACCCCTAAAACTCTAAAACCCTAAACCCGTAAAACCCTAAACCCTAAAACTCAAAAGCCCTAAAACCCTCAACCCTAAACCCTAAATCCGAAACCCTAAAACCAAAACCCTAATATCTAAACCCTAAACCCTAAAACCCTAAACCCTAAAACCCTAAAACCGTAAAACCCAAAACCCTAAAACCCTAAACCCTAAACCCTAAAACACTAAAACCCAAAAACCCTAATACCTTCAACCCTAAAGCCTAAGCCCTAAACCCTAAAACCAAAACCCTAATACCTAAACCCAAAAAGCAAAAACCCTAAAACCCTGAAATCCTAAACCCCTACAACCCTAAAACCCTAAAACCCTAAACCCGTAAAACACTAAACCCTAAAACTCTAAAACCCTAAAACCCTAAAGCCTAAAGCCTAAAACCCTAAAACCCTAAAACCCTAAACCGTAAACCCTAAACCCCAAAACCCTAAACCCTAAACCCTAAAACCCAAAAACCCTAAATCCCTAAATCCTAAACCCTAAACCCCTAACCCTAAAACCCAAAAACCCTAAACCGTAAACCCTAAACTGTAAAACCTAAACCCTAATACCTGAACGCGAAACCCTAAAACCCTAATGCGCTCAACCCTAAATCCTAAATCCAAAACCCTAAAACACTAAAACCCAAAAACCCTAAACCCCTAAAACCCTAAAACACTAAAACCAAAACCCTAATACCTAAACCCAAACGTAAAAACCCTAAAACCCTAAAACCCTGAAATCCTAAACCCCTATAACCCTAAAACCCTAAAACCCTAAACCTGTAAAACACTAAACCCTAAAACCCTAAAACCCTAAAACCTTAAAGCCTAAAGCCTAAAACCCTAAAACCCTAAACCGTAAACCGTAAACCCTAAACCCTAAACCCTAAAACCCAAAAACCCTAAACCCTAAACCCTAAACCCTAAAAACCAAAAACCCTAAACCCCAAATCCTAAACTCTAAAACCTAAACCCTAATACCTAAACGCGAAACCCTAAAACTCTCAACCCTAAACCCTAAATCCAAAATCCTAAAACCCTGAACCCTAAAACTCTAAAACCCTAAAACCCTAAAGCCTAAAGCCTAAACCCTAAAACTCTAAAACCCTAAAACCCTAAAGCCTAAAGCCTAAAGCCTAAACCCTAAACAATAAAACCCAAAAACCCTAAACCCTAAACCCTAAAACCCAAAAACCCTAAACCCCAAACCCTAAACTCTAAAACCTAAACCCTAATACCTAAACCCTAATACCTAAACGTGAAACCCTAAAACTCTCAACCCTAAACCCTAAATCCAAAATCCTAAAACCCTGAACCCTAAAACTCTAAAACCCTAAACCCCTAAAACCCAAAAATCCTAAACCCCTAAAACCCTAGTACCATAAATACCAAAATCCTAAACCCTGAACCCTTTAACCCTAAAACACCAAACGGAAAACCTTAAACACTAAACCCCTACAAACCTAAAATCCTAAAACCCTAAAACCCAAAATCCCTAAAACACTAAACCCCAAAACCCTAAAACCCTAAAACCCTAAACCCTAAACCGTAAACCCTAAACCATAAACCGTAAACCCTAAACCCTAAACACTAATATTGAAACGCTAAAACCCAAAAGTCCTAAACCCCTAAAACCCAAAACCCTAAAACCCTAAAACCCGACAAGCCTTAACCCTGAAATCTAAAACCATATAACCCTAAACCCCTAAAACCCTAAAACCCTAATACCCTAAATACCAAAATCCTAAACCCTAAAGCACCAAACTGAAAACCCTAAACACTAAACCCCTACAAACCTAAAATCCTAAAACCCTAAAACCCAAAACCTTTAGAACCCTAAACTCCAAAACCCTAAAATCCTAAAACCCTAAACCCTGAAACCCTAAACCCTAAAACCTAAACACTAATAATGAAACCCTAAAACCCTAAAGCCCTAAAGCCCTAAAACCCTAAACCCTAAAACCCAGAAACCCTTAACCCTGAACCCTAAAAACCTAAAACCCTAAACCCCTAAAACAATAAAACCCTAAACCCTTGAAACCCAAAAACACTAAGCCAAAAAAACCCTAAAAACTAAAACCCTAAAATACTAAAATCCTAAACCCTTAAACCCCTAAACCCGAAAAACCGAAAACGTTAAAACCCAAAACCCTAAATCCTAAACCCTAAACCCCTAAAACCATCAAACCCTAAAACCCAAAAACCCTAGAAAGCTAAATCTTAAATCCTAAAACCCTAAATCATAAAACCTAAAATCATAAAATCCTAAACCCAAAACCCCTAAAACCCTAATACCATCAACCCTAAAACCTAAACATTAAACCATAAACCCTAAAATCCCAAAACACTCAACCCTAAAACCTAAACACTAAACCCTAAACCCTAGTCCTTAAATCCTCAACCCTCAAATCCTAAAACTCTAAAATCCTAAACCCTAAACCCTAAACCCTAAACCCTAAACCCTAAAATCATAAAGCCCAAAAACTTTTATCCTAAACCGTAAACCGTAAACCCTAAACCCTAAAACCTAAACTCTAATTCCTAAACCATAAACACTAAGACCCTAAGACCCTAAACCCCTAAAACCCTAAACCCTAAAACCCCAAAACTCTAAAATCGTAAAACATAAAACCCTAAACCCTAAACGCTAAGCCCTAGAACGGCCCCTTAACCCCTAAAATCCAAAACCCCTAAAGCCCTAAAACCAAAACCCGTAAACCCCCAAACCCTGAAACCCTAAAACCCCAAAACCCTAAACCCTAAACCCTAAAACCTAAAACCTAAACCCGAAATCCTAAAACCTTAAACCCTAAACCCTAAAATCCTAAAAACCTAAAACTCTTAACCTTAAACCCTAAACCCTACACCCTAATCGCAAAAACGCTAAAACCTTGAAACCCTAAAATCCAAAGCCCTAAACACTAAACCCTAAACCCTAAAACCCTAAATTCCTAAACCCCTGAAACCCAAAAACCCTAAACCAGTAAAACACTAAACCCTAAAACTCCAAAACCCTAAAACCATAAAGCCCTAAACCCTAAACCATAAAACCCTAAAATCCAAAACCCCTAAAAAGCAAAAACCCTAAAACCTAAACCCTAATACCTAAACCCTAAACCCTGAAACCCTAAGGCCCACAAACCTAAACCCTAAACCCAAACCCAAAAACCCTAAACCCAAAAACCCTAAAACCCTAAACCCCAAAAACCCTAAATCCTAAACCCTAAACCCTAAATTCTCAAACCTTATATCGTTAACCCTAAACCCTAAACCCTAAACCCCTTAAATCCTAATCTTTAAAACCCTAAAACCTTAAAACCCTAAAACACTAAACCCCTAAAATCCTAAACCGTAAAACCCTAAAATCCTAAACCCTAAACCCTAAACCCTAAACCCTAAAACCTAAAACCCTAAAACACTAAAACCCTAAACCTCAAACCCAAAAACCCTAAACCCTAAAACTCAAAACCCTAATACCCAAAAACCCTAAAGCCATAAACCCTAAACCCCAAAAAAGAAACCCTGAACTTTAAACCCTAAACCCTAAACCCTAAACCTTAAAACCCTAATACCCTAAAATCCTAAAACCCTAAACCCTAAACCTTAAAACCCTAAAACCTTAACCTTAAAACCATAAAACCCTAAACCCTAAAACCCTAAAACCCTAAATTATAAACCCTAAATCCCTAAACCCTAAAACCCTAAACCCTTAAAACCCTAAAACCCTAAATCTAAACCCTAAAACCCTAAAACCCTAAACACTAAAACCCTAAACCCTAAACCCTAAATCGTAAAACCGTAAACACTAAAACCCTAAAGCCCTAAACCCGAAAACCCTACCCCAAACCCTAAACCCTAAAACCCTAAAGCCCCAAACCCTAAACCCTAAACCCTAAAGACTAACCCTTAAAACCCTAATTCCTAAAACATTAAAACCCTAAAACCAAAACCCTAAAACACTGAACCCCTAAAATCCTAAGCTGTAAAACCCTAAACCCTAAACCCAAAAACCATAAACCCCTAAACCCTAAACCCTAAACCCCTATAACCCTAAAACCCTGAACTTCTAAACACTAAAACCTAAACCCTAACCCCCCCTATAACCCTAAAATCCTAAACTCTAAATCCTAAACCCTAAACCAAAAAACCTAAAAACTAACCATAAACCCTAAAAACTAGCCCAAGACCCTAATCCCTAAAACCCTAAACCCCTAAAACCCTAACCCCTAAAACCCTAAAACCCTAAAACGCTAAAATCCTACACCCAAAACCTAAACCCTAAACCCTAACACCCTAGCCCCCTAAAAATCTAAAATCCTAAACCCTAAACCCGAAACCAAAAAACCTAAACACTAAGCCTAAATCCTAAAACCCTAAAACCCCAAAACCATAAAACCCAAAACACCTAAAACCCCAAACCCTAAAACCTTAAAGCCCTAAAACGCTAAATCCTAAACCCTAAACCCTAAACCCTAAACCTTAAACTCTAAACCCTAAACCGTAAACCGTAAACCGTAAACCGTAAACCCTAAACCCACACCCCCTAAAACCCTAAACTCTAAAACTAAATCTAGAACCACACCCTAAAACCCTAAAGCCTAAACCTTAAACCCTAAGTCCTAAAACCCTAAAATCCTAAAACCCTAAACCTCAAACCCTAAAACCCGATACCCTAAACCCCTAACCCTAAAAAATAAACCCTAAACCCTAAACCCTAAACCCTAAACCAAAACCCTAAGTACTAACCCTTAAAACCCTAATTCCTAAAACCTTGAAACCCTAAAACCAAAACCCTAAAACACTAAACCCCTAAAATCCTAAACTGTAAAACCCTAAACCCTAAACCCAAAAACCCTAAACCCCTAAACTCTAAACCCTAAACCCCTAAACCCTAAAACCTTGAACTTCTAAACACTAAAGCCTAGACCCTAACCCCCTAAAGCCCAAAAATCCTAAACCATAAACCCTAAACCCTAAACCAAAAAACCTAAAAACTAACCCTAAACCCTAAATCCCCAAAACCCCAAAACCCCAAAACCCTAAACCCCTAAAACCCTAACCCCTAAACCCCTAAAACACTTAAATCCTATACCCTAGACCCTAAACCATAAACCCTAAAACCCTAATCCCTAAAAATCTAAAATCCTAAACACTAAATCCTAAACCCGAAACCAAAAAACCGAAACACTAACCCTAAACCCTAAAACCCTAAAACCCTAAAATCATAAAACCTAAAACCCCTAAAACCCCAAACCCTAAAACCCTAAAACCCTAAAACGCTAAAACCCTAAACACTAAACCCTATACACTAAACCCTAAACCCTAAACTCTAAACCCTAAACCCTAAACCGTAAACCGTAAACCGTAAACCCTAAACCCTCAACCCCTAAAACCCTAAACTCTAAAACTAAATCCAGAACCGTAGCCGAAAACCCTAAACCCTAAACCTTAAACCCTAAATCCTAAAACCTAAAACCCTAAAACCCTAAAACCCTAAATCTCAAACCCAAAAACCCTAAACCCTAAAACTCAAAACACTAATACCCAAAAACCCTAAAGCCATAAACCCTAAACCCCAAAAAAGAAACCCTAAACTTTAAACCCTAAACCCTAAACCCTAAACCTTAAAACCCTAATACCCTAAAATCCTAATACCCTAAACCCTAAACCTTAAAACCCTAAAACCTTAACCTTAAAACCATAAAACCCTAAACCCTAAAACCCTAAAACCCTAAATCCTAAACCCTAAATCCCTAAACCCTAAAACCCTAAACCCCTAAAACCCTAAAACCCTAAATCTAAACCCTAAAACCCTAAAACCCTAAAACCCTAAACACTAAAACCCTAAACTCTAAGCCCTAAATCGTAAAACCGTAAACACTAAAACCCTAAAGCCCTAAACCCGAAAACCCTACCCCAAACCCTAAACCCTAAAACCCTAAAGCCCCAAACCCTAAACCCTAAACCCTAAAGACTAACCCTTAAAACCCTAATTCCTAAAACCTTAAAACCCTAAAACCAAAACCCTAAAACACTGAACCCCTAAAATCCTAAGCTGTAAAACCCTAAATCCTAAACCCAAAAACCATAAACCCCTAAACCCTAAACCCCTATAACCCTAAAACCCTGAACTTCTAAACACTAAAACCTAAACCCTAACCCCCCCTATAACCCTAAAATCCTAAACTCTAAATCCTAAACCCTAAACCAAAAAACCTAAAAACTAACCATAAACCCTAAAAACTAACCCAAAACCTAATCCCTAAAACCCCAAAACCCTAAAACCCTAAACCCCTAAAACCCTAACCCCTAAAACCCTAAAACCCTAAAACGCTAAAATCCTACACCCAAAACCTAAGCCCTAAACCCTAACACCCTAGCCCCCTAAAAATCTAAAATCCTAAACCCTAAACCCGAAACCAAAAAACCTAAACACTAACCCTAAATCCTAAAACCCTAAAACCCCAAACCATAAAACCCAAAACACCTAAAACCCCAAACCCTAAAACCCTAAAGCCCTAAAACGCTAAATCCTAAATCCTAAACCCTAAACCCTAAACCCTAAACCATAAACCTTAAACTCTAAACCCTAAACCCTAAACCGTAAACCGTAAACCCTAAAACCCTAAACTCTAAAACTAAATCTAGAACCACACCCTAAAACCCTAAAGCCTAAACCTTAAACCCTAAATCCTAAAACCCTAAAATCCTAAAACCCTAAACCTCAAACCCTAAAACCCGATACCCTAAACCCCTAACCCTAAACCTTAAACCCTAAACCATAAAACTCAAAATCCTAAACCTTATATACTAAATCCTAAACCCTTAAAACCCTAATACCCAAAAACCCTAAAGCCATAAACCCTAAACCCTAAAAGAGAAACCCTGAACCTTAAGCCCTAAACCCTAAACCTCAAACCTTAAAATATTAATACCCTAAAATCATAAAACCCTAAATCCTAAACCTTAAAACCCTAAAACCTTAAACCCTAAAATCCTAAACCCTAAAACCCGAAAATCCTAAATCCTAAACCCTAAAACCCTAAAACCTAAAACCCTAAACCATAAAACCCTAAACCCTTAAACCCTAAACCCCATACCTTAAACCCTAAAAACCTCAACCCTCAACCCTACCCTAAACCCTAAAACCCAAAAATCCTAAAGCCCTAAACCCTAAATCCTAAAACCTAATATCCTAAACCCTAAGCCCTAAAGCCTTAGCCCCTAAAACCATAATCCCTAAAACCCTAAACTCTAAAACTAAATCATGAACCGCACCCTAAAACCCTAAACCCTAAGCCCTAAATCCTAAATCCTAAAGCCTAAAATCCTAAAACCCAATCCCTAAACCCTAAAACCCTAAACCCTAAACCCTAAAAAATAAACCCTAAACCCTAAACCCTAAACCTGCAAACCCTAATACCCTAAAACCCTAAAGCCATAAACCCTAAAACCTTAAAAAAAAAACTCTGAACCTCAAACCCTAAACCCTAAACCCTAAACCCTAGACCTTAAAACCCTAATTCCATAAAATCCTAAAACCCTAAAACCCTAAACCCTAAAACCATAAAACCCTAAATCCTAAACACTAAAACCCTAAACCCAAAAACCCTAAACCCTAAACCCCTAAAACCCTACACCATAAAATGCCAAACCCTTCAACCCTAAACCCCATACCCTAAACCCTAACACCCTCAACCCGAAAACCCTACCCTAAACCCTAAAACCCAAAAACCCTAAAGCCCTAAACCCCAAATCCTAAAACCTTATATCTTAAACCCAAAACCCTGAAGCCTAAACCCCTAAAACCATAATCCCTAAAACCCTAAACTCTAAAACTAAATCATGAATCGCACACTAAAATCCTAAACCCTAAACCCTAAACCCTAAATCCTAAACCCTAAAATCCTAAAACCCTAAACCCTAAACCCTAAAACCCTAAACCCTAAACCCTAAACCCTAAAAAATAAACGCTAAACCTTAAACCCTAAACCCTAAACCTTAAAACCCTAATACCCTAAAACCCTAAAGCTATAAACCCAAAACCCTAAAAAATAAACCCTGAACCTTAAATCCTGAACCCTAAACCCTAAACCCTAAACCTTAAAACCCTAATACCCTAAAATCCTAAAACCCTAAACCCAAAAACCCTAAACCCTAAAACCCTAAAACCCTAAATCCAAAACCCTAAAACCCTAAACCTCTAAAACCCTAAACCGTAAAACACAAAACCCTTAAACCCTAAACCCCATACCCTAAACCCGAAAACCCTCAACCCGAAAACCCTACTTTAAACCCTAAAACCCAAAAACCTTAAAGCCGCAAACCCTAAATCCTATAACCTTCTATCTTAAACCCTAAATCCTAAAGCCTAAACCCCTAAAACCATAATCACTAACACCATAAACTCTAAAACTAAATCATGAATCGCACCCTAAAACCCCAAACCCTAAACCCTAAACCCTAAATCCTGAACCTTAAAACCCTAAAACCCTAAACCCTAAAACCCTAAAACCCTAAACACTAAAACCCTAAACCCTAAACCCTAAACCGTAAAACCATAAATACTAAAACCCTAAAGCCCTAAACCCGAAAATCCTACCCTAAACCATAAGACCCTAAAACCCTAAAGCCCCAAACCCTAAACCCTAACCCTAAAGACTAACCCTTAAAACCCTAATTCCTAAAACCTTAAAACCCTAAAACCAAAACCCTAAAACACTGAACCCCTAAAATCCTAAGCTGTTAAACCCTAAACCCTAAACCCAAAAGCCATAAACCCCTAAATCCTAAACCCTAAACCCCTATAACCCTAAAACCCTGAACTTCTAAACACTAAAACCTAAACCCTAACCCCCTATAACCCTAAAATCCTAAACTCTAAATCCTAAACCCTAAACCAAAAAACCTAAAAACTAACCATAAACCCTAAAAACTAACCCAAAACCCTAATCCCTAAAACCCCAAAACCCAAAAACCCTAAACCCATAAAACCCTAACCCCTAAAACCCTAAAACGCTAAAATCCTACACCCAAAACCTAAACCCTAAACCCTAAAATCCTAGCCCCCTAAAAATCTAAAATCCTAAACCCTAAACCCGAAACCAAAAAACCTAAACACTAAGCCTAAATCCTAAAACCCCAAAACCATAAAAGCCAAAACCCCTAAAACCCCAAACCCTAAAACCCTAAAGCCCTAAAACGCTATACCCTAAACCCAAAACCCTAAACCCTAAACCCGAAACCCTAAACCTTAAACTCTAAACCCTAAACCCTAAACCGTAAACCGTAAACCGTAAACCGTAAACCCTAAACCCACACCCCCTAAAACCCTAAACTCTAAAACTAAATCCAGAACCACACCCTAAAACCCTAAACCCTAAACTTTAAACCCTAAATCCTAAAGCCCTAAAATCCTAAAACCCTAAACCTCAAACCCTAAAACCCGATACACTAGACCCCTAACCCTAAAAAATAAACCCTAAACCTTAAACCCTAAACCATAAAACTCAAAATCCTAAACCCTATATACTAAATCCTAACCCCTTAAAACCCTAATACCCAAAAACCTTAAAACCATAAACCCTAAACCCTAAAAAAGAAACCCTGAACCTTAAGCCCTAAGCCCTAAACCTTAAACCTTAAAACATTAATACCCTAAAATCTTAAAACCCTAAATCCTAAACCTTAAAACCCTAAAACCTTAAACACTAAAATCCTAAACCCTAAAACCCGAAAATCCTAAATCCTAAACCCTAAACCCTAAAACCCTAAACCCCTAAAACCCTAAGCCATAAAACCCTAAACCCTTAAACCCTAAACCCTAAAAACCTCAACCCTCAACCCTACCCTAAACCCTAAAACCCAAAAATCCTAAAGCTCTAAACCCTAAATCCTAAAACCTAATATCCTAAACCCTAAACCCTAAAGCCTTAGCCCTAAAACCATAATCCCTAAAACCCTAAACTCTAAAACAAAATCATGAACCGCACCCTAAAACCCTAAACCCAAAACCCTAAACCCTAAATCCTAAAGCCTAAAATCCTAAAACCCAATCCCTAAACCCTAAAACCCTAAACCCTAAACCCTAAAAAATAAACCCTAAACCCTAAACCTGCAAACCCTAATACTCTAAAACCCTAAAGCCATAAACCCTAAAACCTTAAAAAAAAAACCCTGAACCTCAAACCCTAAACCCTAAACCCTAGACCTTAAAACCCTAACTCCATAAAATCCTAAAGCACTAAAACCCTAAACCCTAAAACCATAAAACCCTAAATCCTAAACCCAAAAACCCTAAACCCAAAAACCCTAAACCCTAAACCCCTAAAACCCTACACCATAAAACGCCAAACCTTTCAACCCTAAACCCCATACCCTAAACCCTATCACCCTCAACCCGAAAACCCTACCCTAAACCCTAAAAGCCAAAAACCCTAAAGCCGTAAACCCTAAATCCTAAAACCTTATATCTTAAACCCAAAACCCTGAAGCCTAAACCCCTAAAACCCAAAACTCTAAAACTAAATCATGGATCGCACACTAAAACCCTAAACCCTAAACCCTAAACCCTAAACCCTAAATCCTAAACCCTAAAATCCTAAAACCCTAAACCCTAAACCCTATAACCCTAAACCATAAACCCTAAACCCTAAACCCTAAATCCTAAACCCTAAACCCTAAATCCTAAAAAATAAACGCTAAACCTTAAACCGTAAACTCTAAACCTTAAAACCCTAATACCCTAAAACCGTAAAGCTATAAACCCAAACCCTAAAAAATAAACTGAACCTTAAACCCTGAACCCTAAACCCTAAACCCTAAACCTTAAAACCCTAATACCCTAAAATCCTAAAACTCTAAACCCAAAAACCGTAAACCCTAAAACCCTAAACATTAAAACCCTAAAACCCTAAAACCAAAACCCTAAACATCTAAAACCCTAAACTGTAAAACACAAAATCCTTAAACCCTAAACCCCATACCCCATACCCTAAACCCGAAAAACCCTCAACCCGAAAACCCTACTCTAAACCCAAAAACCCAAAAACCCTAAAGCTGCAAACCCTAAATCCTATAACCTTATATCTTAAACCCTAAACCCTAAAGCCTAAACCCCTAAAACCATAATCACTAAAACCATAAACTCTAAAACTAAATCATGAATCGCACCCTAAAACCCCAAACCCTAAACCCTAAATCCTGAACCCTAAAACCCTAAACCCTAAATCCTAAAACCCTAAACTCTAAGCCCTAAACCCTAAAAAATAAACCCTAAACCTTAAACCCTAAACCCTAAACCTTAAAACCCTAATACACTAAAACCCTAAACCCAAAAAAATAAACCCTGAACCTTAAACCCTAAACCCCAAACCCTAAACCTTAAAACGCTGATACCCAAAAATCCTAAAACCCTAAACCCTAAACCTTAAAACCCTAAAACCCTAAACGCTAAAATCCTAAACCCTAAAACCCTAAATCCTAAACCCTAAAACCCTATACGCTAAAACCCTAAACCCCTAAGACCCTAAACCATAAAACCCCAAACCCTTAAACCCTATACCCCATACCCTAAACCCTAAAACCCACAACCCGAAAACCATACCCTAAACCCTAAGACCCAAAACCCCTAAAATCCCAAACACTAAAACCCTAAAACCCTAAAACGGTAAAATCCTAAACACTAAACCCTATACCCTAAACCCTAAACCCTAAACCCCAAAATTCTAAGCCCTAAACCCTAAACCGTAAACCGTAAACCCTAAACCGTAAACCGTAAACCCTAAACCCTCAACCCCTAAAACCCTAAACTCTAAAACTAAATCCAGAACCGCACCCTAAAACCCTAAACCCTAAACCCTAAAACCTAAAACCCTAAAATCCTAAACCCTAAACCCTAAACCCCTAAAACCCTAAACCCTGAAACCTAAACCCTAAATCCTAAAACCCTAACCCCCTAAAACCCTAAAATCCTAAACCCTAAACCCTAAACCCTAAACCAAAAAACCTACACACTAAACCCTAAACACTAAAACCCTAAAACCCCAAACCCTAAAATCTTAAACCCTAAGCCCCCAAAACCCTAAAACGATAAAACCCTAAACCATAAACCCTAAACTCTGATCCCTAAACCCTAAACCCTAAACCCCTAAAACCCAAAACTCTAAAACCCGAAAACCCTAAAATGTTAAAACCTTAATCCTAAAACACACCCCAAAACCCTAAAACCCTAAACCCTAAAACCCAAAAACCCTAAATACTAAACCCTAAAACCCTAAACCCCTAAAACACTAAACCATAAAACCCTAAACCCTTAAAACCTAAAACCCTCAACCCTCAACTCTACCCCAAACCCTAAAACCTGAAAACCCTACACCCTAAACACTAAACCCTGAAACTCTAAAACCCTAAAGCTAAAACCCCTAAAACCCTAATCCCTAAAACCCTAAAACCCTAAATCCTAGACAATAAAACCCTAAAACAATAAAACCCTAAACCCTAAAACCCTAAACCCTAAAACCCTAAACCCTAAAACCTAAACCCCTAAAACCCTAGACCTAAAACCCTAAACCCTAAATCCTAAAACCCTGACCCCCTAAAACCCTAAACCCTAAACCCAAAACCAAAAAACTTAAACACTAAACCCTAAACACTAAAACCCTAAAACCCCTAAAACACTAAACCCTAAAGCCCCAAAACCCTAAAATGATAAAACCCTATCCTAAAACTTAAAGCCTAAATCCTAAAAAATAAACCCTAAACCCTAAACCTGAAAACCCTAATACCCTAAAACCCTAAAGCCATAAACCCTAAAATCTAAAAAAAAAAACCCTGAACCACAAACTCTAAACCCTAAACCCTAAACCTTAAAACCCTAATACCATAAAATCTTAAAACCCTAAAACCCTAAAACCCTAAATCCAAAAACCCTTAAACCCTAAATCCTAAACCCTAAACCATAAAACCCCAAACCCTTAAACCCTAAACCCCATACCCTAAACCCTAAAACCCTCTACCCGAAAACCCTACCCTAAACCCTAAAACCCAAGAAATCTAAAGCCGTAAACCTTAAAACCTAAAACCTTATATCTTAAACCCTAAACCCTAAAGCCTAAACCCCTAAAACCCTAAACTCTAAAACTAAATCATGAATCGCACCCTAAAACCTAAACCCTAAACCCTAAACCCTAAATCCTAAAATCCTAAAACCCTAAACCCTAAACCCTAAACCCCTAAGCCCTAAACCCTAAACCCTACAAAACAAACCCTAAACCTTAAAACCCTAATACCCTGAAACCGTAAAGCCATAAACCCTAAACCCTAAAAAATAAAGCCTGAACCTTAAACCCTAAACCCTAAACCCTAAACCTTAAAACCCTAATACCCTAAAATCCTAAAACCCTAAGCCTAAACCTTAACACCCTAAAACCCTAAACGCTAAAATCCTAAACCCTAAAACCTAAACCCTAAACCTTAAAACCTAAAGCCTAAAGCCTAAACCCCTAAAATCATAATCCCTAAAACCCTAAAACCCTAAACCCTAAACCCTAAACCCCTAAAACCCTAAAACCCTAAACCCTACGCCCTAAATCCCTAAAAGCCTAAAACCCTAAATCCTAGACAATAAAACCCTAAAACCCTAAAACCCTAAACCCTAAAATCCTAAACCCTAAACCCTAAACCCCTAAAACCCTAAACCCTGAAACCTAAACCCTAAATCCTAAAACCCTAACCCCCTAAAACCCTAAAATCCTAAAACCTAAACCCTAAACCCTAAACCAAAAAACCTACACACTAAACCCTAAACACTAAAACCCTAAAACCCCGAACCCTAAAATCTTAAACCCTAAACCCCCAAAACCCTAAAATGATAAAACCCTAAACCATAAACCCTAAACTCTGATCCCTAAACCCTAAACCCTAAACCCCTAAAATCCAAAACTTTAAAACCCGAAAACCCTAAAATGTTAAAACCTTAATCCTAAAACACACCCCAAAACCCTAAAACCCTAAACCCTAAAACCCAAAACCCTAAATACTAAACCCTAAAACCTAAACCCCTAAAACCCTAAACCATAAAACCCTAAACCCTTAAAACCTAAAACCCTCAACCCTCAACTCTACCCCAAACCCTAAAACCTGAAAACCCTACACCCTAAACACTAAACCCTGAAACCCTAAAACCCTAAACCCTAAACCCCTAAATCCCTAAAAACTGAAAGCAGAAAATCATAAAACCCTAAACCCTAAACCTTACACCCTAAACCCTAAACCTTAAACCCTAAAGCCTAAAACCCTAAAACCTAAACCCTAAAACCCTATACGCTAAAACCCTAAACCCCTAAAACCCTAAACCATAAAACCCCAAACCCTTAAACCCTATAACCCATACCCTAAACCCTAAAACCCACAACCCGAAAACCATACCCTAAACCCTAAAACCCAAAAACCCTAAACCCCTGATCCCTAAATCCTAAAACCTTATATTCTAAACCCTAAACCCTAAAGCTAAAACCCCTAAAACCCTAATCCCTAAAACCCTAAAACCCTAAATCCTAGACAATAAAACCCTAAAACAATAAAACCCTAAACCCTAAAACCCTAAACCCTAAAACCTAGACCCCTAAAACCCTAGACCTAAAACCCTAAACCTAAACCCTAAACCCTAAAACCCTGACCCCCTAAAACCCTAAACCCTAAACCCAAAACCAAAAAACTTGAACACTAAATCCTAAACACTAAAACCCTAAAACCCCTAAAACACTAAACCCTAAACCCCCAAGACCCTAAAATGATAAAACCCTAAACCCAAAACCTTAAAGCCTAAATCCTAAAAAATAAACCCTAAACCCTAAACTTGAAAACCCTAATACCCTAAACCCCTAAAGCCATAAACCCTAAAATCTAAAAAAAAAACCCTCAACCACAAACTCTAAACCCTAAACCCTAAACCTTAAAACCCTAATACCATAAAATCTTAAAACCCTAAAACCCTAAAACCCTAAATCCTAAAACCCTTAAACCCTAAATCCTAAACCCTAAACCATAAAACCCCAAACCCTTAAACCCTAAACCCCATACCCTAAACCCTAAAACCCTCAACCCGAAAACCCTACCCTAAACCCTAAAACCCAAGAAATCTAAAGCCGTAAACCTTAAAACCTAAAACCTTATATCTTAAACCCCTAACCCTAAAGCCTAAACCCCTAAAACCCTAAACTCTAAAACTAAATCATGAATCGTACCCTAAAACCTAAACCCTAAACCCTAAACCCTAAATCCTAAAATCCTAAAACCCTAAACCCTAAACCCTAAAACCCTAAGCCCTAAACCCTAAACCCTAAAAAATAAACCCTAAACCTTAAACCCTAAACCCTAAACCTTAAAACCCTAATACCCTGAAACCGTAAAGCCATAAACCCTAAATGATGAAAATTACCCATCCGATCAAACTTAACATTCCTAATATGCTCATATGATTTTAATTTGAGCAATGGGCCCCACTATTTCCTTACTTAACATCACAAAATAATTAATTTAATAACTCAAGGGCATTTTCGTAATTTTCCACTTCATTGATAAGTTGGGGTGCTACAATATAACCCTCTTTTTAAAATTTTCGTCCCGAAAATCGAGTGAAGTAGGGTTCTCAAACTAAATTACACAAATAATTCGGGGTGAGCTGTTCTCATCTCCGATTCAAGTTCCCATGTGGCCTCTTCATCACCATGACGGTCCCATACCACTTTTACGAACTGAATCGCTTTGTTTCGCAACACCCTTTGTTCGGTCTCCACTATCCTGACCGGTTTCTCGACGTATGTCACGTCACTCTGTACTTCAATATCTTGAACATTTAAAACATGGGACGGATCAGGATTGTACTTCCTTAGCATCGACACATGAAACACATTGGGTAGAGCTGCTAATTGCGATGGAAGTGCTGATTGGTAAGCTACATGCCCCATCCTTATTATGATGGAAAACGGTCCCACATATCTTGGCGACAATTTTCCTTTCTTACCAAACCTCATGTGTCCTTTCCGTGGTGAGACCTTTAAAAATACCATGTCTCCCACTTCAAATTCCAGAAACCGTCTCCTTTTATCAGCATAACTCTTCTGCCGACTCTGTGCAGTCAACAAGTGTTGACGTATCAGCTTAATTTTTTATGTAGTCTCTGCGACTAGTTCCTGTCCAATCAATGCAGCCTCTCCAGCCTCCGTCCAACACACTGGCGACCTACACGGTCTACCATATAACGCCTCGTATGGAGCCATCTGAAGGCTTGCCTGATAGCTGTTGTTATAGGAGAACACCATCAATGGTAAGTGGTCCTCCCATCCACCCTTGAAATCTAACATGCATGCTCGCAACATGTCTTCCAAGGTTTGTATTGTTCTTTCAGACTGTCCATCAGTCTGTGGATGGAAAGCGGTGCTAGTCAATAAGTCTGTCCCCATGGCTGACTGCATGCTTTGCCATACTCTGCCGGTAAAACGGCCATCTCTATCTGATACTATCGTTCGGGGAATCCCATGTAGCCGAATGATCTCTTTAATATACCGCCGACCCAACGTTTCAGATAAATCTGTCATCTTGATAGGAATGAAATGTGCGGACTTGGTCAGCCGGTCGACTACGACCCATATGGCGTCATTACCCTTTGAAGACCTCAGCAACCCCGATACAAAGTCCATGGAAATGTGTTCCCATTTCCATTCTGGCACTGCTAAGGGTTTGAGTAACCCTGGTGGCTTTCGGTGTTCAGTCTTAACTTGCTGGCAAGTTAGACAATGTGCCACAAATTCTGCCACATCCCTTTTTAGTCCATGCCACCAATAATGTCTCTTTAGATCATGGTACATTTTGGTGCTACCCGGATGTATAGAGAGCTTGGATTGATGTACCTCAATCAGTAGCTCTTTCCTGCAACTCTTTGGCACATATGTTCTTCCCCGGAATAAAAGACCTTGCCCCGGTCATAATTCCCATTCCGGTATGTCTATGCCAGTGGACATCTTGGCCCATATGTCCTCCATTTCCGGGTCTGTTCTTTGTTCTTGTTCAATCTTGGTGTCTATACTGGACCGTATGATTAAATTATACATACTCCCATAGTTGTTGATATGAAGATTGAACTCTCGAATGGTGTGCAGCATCTCCCATTCTGTTCTGATCAAGCATGCGACTGACGCATGAGATAGGCGGCTAAGAGCATCCGCCACCTTGTTCGCCTTGCCTGGATGGTATCGAAGCTCGAACTCATAATCCACCAGATACTCCATCCATCTACGCTGTCTTAGATTGAGCTTCTTCTGATCAAATAAATATTTTAAACTCTTATGATCAGAAAATACCTCAAATTTTTCGCCATAGAGGTAGTGTCTCCAACTTTTAAGAGCGAAGACCACTGCAGCTAGCTCCAGGTCATGTGTGGGATAAAGACGTTCATGTATTTTTAACTTCCTTGATCCATAAGCCACCACACGATGACGTTGCATCAACGAACACTCTAGTCCCTCTCTTGAAGCATTGCATTGTACTTCATATCCTTTGCCTCTTTCCGGCAAAATTAAAATAGGAGCAGTGGTAAGTCTACTTTTCAGTTCCTCAAACCTCCGGTTACACAGATCTGTCCACTCATATTTGACTCCCTTCTGAGTGAGTCGAGTCAATGGAGATGCAATTTTGGAAAAATCCATAATAAATTTCCGATAATAACCTGCCAATCCTAAGAAACTGCGGATTTCGGTCATATTCTTTGGCGCTTTCCATTCACTTACTGCCCCCACTTTAGCTGGATCCACGGCTATACCGTTTTTTGTTATGACATGCCCCAAGAAATTGACCTCGGATAACCAGAATTCACATTTACTGGCCTTGGCATAAAACTTATTTTGCCTCAAAATATTCAAAACTATACGTAAATGCTCTGCATGTTCCTCTTGACTCTTAGAATAGATCAGGATATCATCAATGAATACGATTACAAATTGATCCAGATAGGGACGGAAGATTCTGTTCATTAAATCCATGAACACAGCCGGCGCATTAGTGAGTCCAAATGGCATGACTACGAACTCAAACAGTCCATACCGCGTCCGAAAAGCTGTCTTTTCTATATCTTCCTCCCTAACTTGGATTTGATGATAACCAAACATCAAATCGATCTTTGAAAAATGACTAGAACCCCTCAATTGATCAAATAAATCATCTATCCTGGGTAGAGGGTACTTGTTCCGGACTGTTAGCTGATTCAGCTTCCGGTAGTCCACGCACATCCGTAGTGAACCGTCCTTCTTCTTCACAAACAGCACTGGTGCTCCCCATGATGACGTACTGTTCCGGATGCAACCCGCCCTAAATAGTTCATCAATATGCTTTTTTAGCTCCTACATTTCTGCTGGTGCCATCCGATAGTGTGGTAACGATACTGGTGTTGTGCCAGGGTACAGCTTGATCTCGAAATTTATCTCCCTCATAGGTGGTAAACCCTGGAGTTCCTTTGGAAATACATCTGTAAATTCTTGCACAATTACCGGAAGTTCAGTAACTGGAGCTTTGTTTATGGTGATATTATTCAATACCACATGGTTTAACCCTTTCTGCAATCCACTTTGTTTATCTGCACGGACTACATATTGCTTGCCCTCGGGTGACTTAAATGTCACTCTTCGACAATAACAGGCGATGTTGGCATGAAACTTTGCCAACCAATCCATACCGAATATAATATCATATTCAAACATGTCCAGCACTAGATAATTGAACTCAAATCTGAGTCCAGCTAACTCAGTGTTAACCGCCGTACATATAAGTCCCAATGCCGAATCTCCGACAGGGGATACAATAGTAAGTGCTGTGGCTAATCTTTGAACTAAAGTACCAGTAGCAGTAATAAACGATGCAGCTATAAAGGAGTGTGATGCTCCAGAATCAAATAGTGCATATGCATATGAGCTACTCACTACCGCCATACCTTGTATCACAGCATGCTCCTCTTCCTCTAGAGAAGTTAGAGTAAATAGTCGTCTAGAACCAGCAGGGTCAGACCTTCGACCTCCCCGACTTTGCATTCTGCCTCCTCTGGAGTTTCCCGGTCTAGCTGGCGGACGAAATGATCCTCTGGAATATGACAGCCTGTTAAGTTTTGGGCAGTCCTTCTTGTAGTGACCTGGTTGATCACAGTGAAAACAGGTGTTCACTCCTCGAGAAGCTTGTGTGACTGCTACAGATTGAGTGGGCTGGTTGGGGCGAAAGCCCCCACTAGATCCAACTGACGGCGAAGGTCTGCCGAAGTTAGATCTGAACCTCTTATTGGGTTGGTACGCACCCCTCCCACTCGGAGCTCGGCGGTTGTCCACTTTTGTAAATTCCGCCATTTCCTGCTCTACAATGGTTGCCCTGCTGACCACTTCCGCCAGTGTGGCTGCTTTGAACACGGTTACCCTGGCCCTTATGTTTGGCCGTAACCCACGCTCGAATTTGCGAGCCTTTCGATATTCCGTGTCCACAATATAGTATGCATAGATTGACAGGCTGAGGAATTCTTGGTGATATTCAGCCACCGTCATTGAACCTTGTACTAACGTCATAAAGGCCTGAATTTGACGTTCTCTTTCTTCCTCCGGAAAGTAGCGCTCTAGGAATGTCGCTGAGAATTGCTCCCAGGTCATAGCAACTCTTTCTCTTCTAGGCACAAGTGCCTGCCGTTTCTCCACCACCTTCCACCATTTGGCAGCGTCATCTACCAACTGTGACGTGGCCAATAGTATTTTATGAGCATGACTCTTGATGTTCAAAAGAGTCAATATGTGAGAAATCTTCTCCAACCAGTTTTCGGCTCCGACTGGCCCTTCTCTGCCCTTGAAGTAAGGTGGGCGCTGCTGTTGAAAATCTCTAACCATGTTACGGTCATTATTTTCACTCGTGCTTCCCCCTCCGCTCATGTGTTGTTGGAGGACAGATGTTACTACAGCTTGTACCAAGCTGTGCAGTTCAGGAGGCACATAGGGTATAGTCAGGTTACTGTTCTCTTCCTCATCTGGTCGATATGACGAGTCATATTCCTCCTCGTCCCGTTGATACGTAGGGTCACTATCCCCCTCTTCTCGCTGGGAATGTTGTGACTCTTCCTCATCACATGATCGTTCATGAACTGATCTCTCTTCGTCATGAACGGACTGTTCCTCGTCTTGTACCGATGGCACCTTCTCATGTACCACCTTCTTGCGTTGGGGTACCACCTTCCCTTGTGGTGTGATTATTAACACCTCATCTTTCTTTTTACTGTCTTGTCGGGTTCTTCTCTTTGATGCCCCCTCACCTAATGCGATTTGTAAAACTTTTCCTTTTCCTTTCGGATCCTTTACCACCTTTTTTTGTGGCGCCATTTATTCCTAATTCATAGAAACATCATAGACTTAGTTTCCATTAACAATATGCATTAAATGCCATAAATCCTCATAAAATCATAAAATCACATATTATATATAAATTCAAACTTCATCTTTGTACAAAGGTGAGTAGGGTGAAACAAAACCCTATGTATAACAAAATATGCAGCCTTACAAAATAACCCTCTTTTTTAATACCCCTACATATTACTTCCTATCCTGGTCTTCCGTAGAAGACTTTGTATCAAAAGCGAACTTGAAACGGTTATCAGGACACGTCATCGCCGTGTGCTCCAATACCTCACAAGTCGTGCAGGGTATTAATCCAGGTCCTCCGATGTATGGATAATTAGTCCTCGCCTCACCATGTCCATGTAGTCCACAGGACGGGCAGACAACACCCAGTGGATGAGGACAATACCGGCAGTGGTGCCCATCTTGATTGCACAGCTCACACGTGTCATAGGGATCTATCTCCCCAAGCGACTCCAGTATAATAGGTACATCAGCAATGGGATCCTCCAGAAGATGTGCTAGATCATCTTCTCCTTCCTCAGGTGGTTCCACCATCCTAGGAATGTCATCCATCAGATCCTCTAGAACAGGTGCTAAGTCGACATCATCCTCCTCAGGAGGTCCCTCCTGAAGGTCAACATTAACTTCCATGCTGATACTGTCGGAAGTTGATAGCATATCTACAGGACAACTAGGTGTCCCTTTATCCCATAATTCAGTGTATTCTTCGTTGCTTGACATATCTGTGCCACATCATTTCAAACACACAAATATTCACCAATAATTCTAAATGAACCATTCTCGGTTTTCAGGGAATTTGATCATGCATAATATCATGTACTTTGTTTGGGAAGATTGCCAAATCAACACTCCTTGTTTTCTTTTGTTTCTGGCGAAATCTCTAAATTCCTGTTGTTTATTTTTCAGTGTGGGAGTTTCAGGGGAGTACATCCTACTTTGCTATGTTTGATATATCCAGTTATGATGACTTTACTTTACTTTGCTATCTTTCATTGTCGTTCTCAGATTGATTGTTCAGTCCAAGTCACTCGAAGTAAATTAATCCGGCCCCCAGTCAGCGGACTCCGAAGAGTCGGTCAGTTGGGATTCTTATCCGTCAGTGAGACATGAAACCGTCTTAATCTTACTTCGATGATTCAACTTCCCGTTTCGCTCTGATACCAACAGTAACGCCCTGCCCTCTCCGAGAATTTCAGAGTCTAATTTTTTTTTTTTAAAAGTAATAATAAAACATCGAAAGAGAGCGGGCGGCGTCACGACGCGAGTTAAGTTCAGACTACTCAAGTCTGAACCTTAATTGGCCACCCATGTGTACATGGACTTGACCATGATAGTGAATCACACATGGAACTAACATCATCATGCGGAATAACCTAGATTAATTGCAGAATAGAAAGACTAGTTAGCAAGTAACAGTCTCAGACATTAATTAAGATAAATCAACGATCCAAAGGTTATGAACCTAATCAAACCATAGCAAGTAATGAATTATTACATGTCCAACAAAAGTATTCAAATGACAGTAATATAAAGTAATCCAATCCATCATTCAAGTGCTTAGGCTTGGCTCCCTTCCCGGTCATCGATCTTCTTTTTCCCTTTACTTGTACCTGCAATCTCCTCTGAGGATAGAATTAGGGCGTTAGATCAACGCGCCCAGTAGGTTCCTGAATCAGGGCTACCACATGTTAGCATATAAAACATGCATATATATATATCATAATACATGATCATCAAAACAGGTAAAACAATGCTATGAAGTATGCACATGCAATGAGCATCCCCCATCATGTACATTCATAGCCATCACTTGACGTGCCTTGCACCGACAAGGTAAATTACAACACACTTTTATCTCTTCATCATTGACTGATTCATATCACGTATGAGTCCTCCTGGCGGGACTCTCATCGCCTAAGGAGACCAATGTGACTATGATCATCATGTTACTCCTCCTGGCATGACTTGCACCACCGAGGAAGGACATAACTCATAACTTGAAACACTGTAGAACCTCATTCATAATCCCATGTCTATGCATGAGATGCCAATGCCTGTATGCCATTTGTTAATGCATAATATATCTTTTGAAACGCATAAAATATAAAACAAGAGTCTCATAAGAAAACTGGGGTAAAACTGTCGTTACAAGTAGGTAGGAAACCTACTGAAGAATCACTTCAGCGTCCGTTCTTTCTTAGGCTTTATCCGGTCACCGCTCGTAGTCGTGCACCGTCACAGAGATCCGTCACCTTATTCACATAAATCATGGACCAACTTTAATCCCTTACTTTATTTGATTCCCATTTTTGAGTCTAAGTCCACAAATACCAATTCATGATTGTGACCATTATTTACAAACATGCCATTGCTACCAATACCTTGATTAAACTCTACAACTTACCCACAACCTTAACATGGTTCAGTCATGTTTTATCCAACCAAATCAGTAAACATAATTCCATTTTAAATCACATATGCATCCATAAAATGATCCATGAAAACATTCCATGGGGTTCGGCCATACTCATGGCCGAACCCTTGTGGTTCTTTTGCTCAATAATGTCCATTATTTAAATACCAATTGACTCTACCCCTTAGCCATGTTAAACACATAGTTTAGCCATGCTATGGCCAACCCAAAACAACAATCTTACTTTCATTTTAATTACATAAACACTCACCACTATGGGTATGGTTTTTATCTCTCCAAAAACATACCAAATACCAAATACTTTTATGGGGTTCGGCCATCCAATGTGGCCGAACCCTATGCCCATGATTTGAACCCTTTTTCACTTACATTTCATGTCCATTGAATCATGTAAAAATCAGCATAATTATTATCGGGTTTTACCTTTCAAAAACCATCCAAAAACAGTCCATAAAAGTCTATGGTTTCCATGTTTCCCAACATGAAAACCAACATTCTTTTACATGGGGTTCGGCCCTCCATAGTGGCCGAACCCAATGGTTATGTTTACTATTTTTAAACCGCCAATAATCATGTAATAACAGTATACTATTATCAGGTTTTACTTTTCAAACAAACATCCAAAAACCAACACAATTTCGTGGGATTCGGCCATCTTGGATGGCCGATCCCCATGGTCCATTTTTTTCCAATTTTAATCCACTGATTTAGACCACATAAACTTCAGCCTTTTCTGATATCCAAACCCATGTTTTAACCCTCTTTAAAACACGTATTTTAAATCTAATAAAACATGTAAAAACAGTCCCAACTTGCATGGTTTTAAATTTCAAAAACCATAAACATTAACCAACTTTTTCCATGGTTTAGACCCTTGTTAAATTCGGCCATAGCATGGCCAAATTATGACATCCAAATCCATGCTTTCAATCTTTCCAAAGCATGCATCTTAGCATCCAAAATCAGTCCTATATTGCATGGTTTAAATCTTACAAAACCATCAACCTTAACCATAATATTTCATGGGGTTCGGCCATCCAAAGTGGCCGAACCCTTTGTCCATGTTTTCCATCTAATTGGACATAATGAAATCATACTTTAACCCTTTGATAGATTTGGCCATCACATGGCCGAATCATGTCTTATTTAACCCATTTTATTAAAAATAATTCAATGGAAATACTTACTAATTTCCAAGCTCTTGTGTTGCCTTTTGATCCTTGCTTCCTTTCTTTCTTAGCCTCCCTTCCTTTGCTGATTATTTGCTTGAACCAATGGTGAAATCACCAAGATACAATTCGGCCAAATGAAGGTGTTCTTGAGAGAGGGAAAGAGATGGGATTCTAAGGTTTTTGCAATGATAAAAATCGGCCAAAATGGGTGTTGTTTGCTTTTGTATTTCAGCCCCCAAAACCCCTCCACTTCCTCATCAATTCTCCCACAAAAAGATGGGTCTTGGGTGCTAACCAAGGCACCCCTTGGCACCTACCCATGCAGCCATTCAGCTTTCCATGCAACCCATCTCAAACCCATCATTCGCATTAATCATTCACCATGGAACTCACCAAAACAAGTCCCCAACGTGTGGGACTTGTTTTGGTTGGTTTGAGACTAAGCTACCTTTTCAAATTTCCACTCAACTCACTGATTTTACAGTCCCTTCAATTTCCCTTTTGACTCACTTGAACTCAAGGCTATTTAGATTTCCATCTCAACTCACCCAACTCACATACTTAATGCATTTCATTTAATGCACATGTGTTGACTCACTACTTGATTTAATTCCAACTCACTTTAGTCCCATTCAACTGATTTAACTCATATTTTAGCTCCCTTGAGGGTCCACATGGTCAACCATAGTCAACTCGACCCGTTGGGTCCACTTTTAGCTACTTTACCCGTTTTTGACTCCATGACCCAATTATGATATTTTGGTCATTTGTAATTAATTTTTACACATGGGTTAGGCCTACCCATTTTTCCTCCACTTGATTTCAAATCAAATCATCCTAACCCCATTTAATTTAAATTCCCATAACGGTCAAATAATTCAATAAGACCCGATAGGTCCCATTTGGGCCCTTTGACCCATTTAGCCATTTTTGACCCAAATGATGAAAATTACCTATCCAATCAAACTTAACATTCCTAATGTGCTCATATGATTTTAATAATGGGCCCCACTATTTCCTTACTTAACATCACAAAATAATTAATTTAATAACTCAGGGGCATTTTCGTAATTTTCCACTTCATTGAGAAATTGGGGTGTTACAGGTGCTCGCCTGGTCATTGGTTGAGGGATGATGCGGTGAGGGATAGCTCCCGCTAGTATGACTTGTGATTCCCGAATGACCGAGTAGGCTGAGGAGGTGCTCGCCTGGTCATTGGTCGAAGGATGATGCGGTGAGGGACAGCTCCCGCTACTATGACTTGTGATTCCCCAGATGATCGAGTAGGCTGAGGAGGTGCTCGCCTGGTCATTGGTCGATGGATGATGCGGTGAGTGACAGATCCCGCGAGTATGACTTGTTGTAATCCCCGCCCTTTTTCACTTGCTTTCCGAAAATCAGAGTCTATTTTTTTTTTATAAATAGAAGAGCGATAGAGAAAGGGACGTTACGACTCGAGTTAAGTCCGAGCTTCTAAAGCCCGACCCTTTACTGGCTAACCATACGTGTGCATTTACTAAGTCCATGAATATAGTTCACACGCAATAAGTTATACATGCGGATTAGATCATAACTGCGGAATTATAATAGAATCTAATTCTATTCCATTTTTAGATAGTAAAGTAGTCCAAGTCTTAATCATAATTATCTTAACTTAAATATCCAAAGTAAACCATTCAACCATAGCAAAATATCTAAGTTATTACATGCCCAAAAGCTAGCTGCTCAAATTACATAGTCTAAGAGTAACTTAATCAAAATATAAATTAAACATATCCAAGCTCCTATACTTGGCTCCGATCACGCTCATCGTTCCCTTCATTTCCTGTGTCATCCATTAGGGTAGAAGTAGGGCGTTAGACAACGCGCCCAGTAGGTATTCCAAGTAAGGCTAACACATGGGTTAGTACCAAAAATCACATAGATAATTTATTAACAAAACCATGTAAAACAATGCCACGCCATGGTGTTGTATGCAATGAGTCCCACCCATCACAAATACATGTATCCTCTTGCTGGAATTCTCAGCATCAAGGTATCCCCACAGTTACCTTACGGACGCCCCGACAGAGTGTGTTCTCCGGATTCTTCTTGATGGATAACGCACATCAAGGTCTTCCCACGGATGCCCCGACGGAGCGTGGCCTCCGGTTACAAACATCCCTCCCATGCCATGCATGAGATGTATATGTCCACATGCTATGTAATAGTATAATCATAGCATTAAAACCACATATTTGAAACATATTATTTTTACAACATAAACCATCAAAATAAGAATTAAAACATCATACATATCCCATACTTTCAAAGAGGTAGAATACTACCAAAGACCACTAAAGTGTCATTGCGTTTTCGTCCGGAAACCATTCACGATCGTACACCCCTTATGAAGTCCCGTTACCTTATAACATGCCAACTAATGAATCCCATGTCCCATTTGATTTACAATAATGTCCAAGTCCATAAACATGTCTTGGTGGGGTTCGGCCATAAAACATGGCCGAACCTCACTCACTTGGTTTTTGTCCCCCTTTTGAGTCCTTTGATCCTTTAGCTTAAGTCACATTTAATTCATTAATCTAATGATACATACATTAATCATCTAACATACATAAAACCCTAAGTCCATAAAAATTCCTTAGTGGAGTTCGGCCATACAACATGGCCGAACCTCACTCCCTTGGTTTTGTGCCCTAAGTCCTTTGATCTTTCTAATTAAATCCAATCACACAACCCATGGGGTTGGGCCATGCACCATGGCCGAACCCATGGTCCTTCAATTTTCACCATATTTACATCTTTGCCATGCAGCTAATCACCTCTTTTATTTACACATGCCTAAGTCCTTAAAAAGAACATTCCTCATGGGGTTCGGCCATACACCATGGCTGAACCCATGATCTTTCATTTTTACCTCTATTTACTACTTTGCCATTATTCTATCCATGGCTAAACATTTCATTCATTTAGACATGATAAGTCCATGAATGAACCATTAAAATGTTTCATGGGTTCGGCCATACACATGGCCGAACCCATGGTCCTTTGTTTCCATCCTACCGTGGTTGATCCTTTTAAAAACCTATTAAGATCATTAATCAACTTCCATGGTTTTCATCCTTCAAAACCCATAACAATTACTAACATACTTCCATTTTAAAACCTTTTAATGTACTTAATTCTTTCCATGGTTTAACCACCTTTAAAACCATCTAAACAAATAATATTCTTCCATGGGGTTCGGCCATACAACATGGCCAAACCCTATGATTCATCATTTCCATTAAACTAAATGGTACATCCATTTAAACCCTTTAAAACCTTTTAACAACATAAACATTCATCTATAATTTTCCATCCTTTAAATCCATTATAATTCACTAATATCCTTTTGATATGGCCGAACCCTATGGTTCATCATTTCCGTTCATAAAATCATACATTTAAGATTGATCTTTTGATGGGGTTCGGCCATACATCATGGCCGAACCTCATCCATCCCTTCCTTTGTCCTTAATGGTTTTTATACCTAAAACCTTAGAGTTTGGCCATGCAAGGGCCAAACCATGATCCTTGATCATCCACCTATTTCATACATGGTTCATGCTTAGCATCTTAGCCATAATAAAAATTAGGGTTCGGCCCATGTCCTTGACCATTTTTCTTATTTGTGTAATCTTATCAAGTACTTACCGATTCCACGACTCCTCCGGTTTCTTTCACTCCTTCTTGCTCATTTCCTTCCTTAGCCTCTTCTTCCTTCCTTCTTAATCTTTGGCCGAGATTGATCTTGATGAAGTCCCTTGAAGTGGTTCGGCGAAGGCGTATAGATTTGAGTGAGGGAGAAAGAGAGAAGATTCACAATAGCAACTCCAAGTGTTCTCCCTTTGTCTTGGGAGGAATCGGCCTTGTGTGAGAAGGAGAGAATGATATGGAAATTCTCAAGTGTTTTTGCCTTGAGAGTGATTCGGCCAAGAGAGAGAGGGAGAGAGTGACTTGAAACAAAGCCCTTTCCTTGGTTAATGAGGGTCGGCCCAAAGGTGGTGTCCCTTGGTGGCACCCCTTTGTAACTCCCAAGCCCATTTACCTCCCTCCTTTATGTTTCATTTGGGGGTTTCATCCATGAGATGAAACACCCAAGTCTCCACCAGTGTGACCTTGTGTAAGCTCGACAAAACCGCCACCTCTCTCATTAATGACCCATTTGGGGATTTCATCCATGAGATGAAACTCCCATCTCCCAACGTGTGGCCTTGGTTTGAATTGTGTAACAACACAAAAACGATCCTTCTCCCGTTGACGATCCATTTTTGGAGTTTCATCCCATGAGATGAAACTCCCATGCATCCAACGTGTAGCCTTGACTTGGTCTTGGTGGGATGCACCTCTCCACCTTCCCACTCCACTCACTCTTTAACTCAACTCACCTCTTTAATTTAACTCATTTAAAATCAACTCAATTTCTTGATTCCATTTCCAATTTAATTCAGCCCCAATTAGGTGAGCTTGAACTCACTTGGTGGTCAACCAAGTCAACCACGACCCATTGGGCATCTTGACCCAATTAACAATCTTCACCCAATTAAATAAATCTTACCCATTTATTTTAATTGAAACCATATCCACAATCCGTTGAGTCTTAATTGGGCAATTGGCCCAGCACCGTACCCATCTAAGATCCATATCATTTAATTCACAAATTGAATGGGCGAGTTTCATATATATTAATAACTTGAAAATCCGGAGTGTTACATTAGAACCCTCTTTTCTAAAATTTTCGTCCAGAAAATCGAGCGAACTAGGGTTTCAAATAATTTACATAAATAACTCAGGGTGAGCTATTCTCATTTCTGATTCAAGTTCCCAAGTGGCTTCCTTATTACCATGTCGATCCCATACCACCTTGACGAACTGAATCGCTCAGTTTCGTAATACCCTTTGCTCTATCTACACCACTCTGATTGGCTTCTCGATGTATGTCACGTCGCTTTGCACCTCTATGTCTTGTATATTCAGCACATGTGAGGGATCAGGATTGTACTTCCTCAACATAGATATATGAAACACATCGTGCAAGGTTGACAACTGTGAAGGAAGTGTTAATTGATAAGCCACCTCCCCCATCCTCCTTATGATTGAAAACGGTCCCACATATCTAGGCAACAATTTCCCCTTTTTTTCCAAATCTCATGTGTCCCTTTCGTGGCGAGACTTTCAAAAACACCATGTCCCCCACCTCAAATTCAAGGAACCTCCTCCTCTTGTTAGCGTAGCTTTTCTGACGACTTTGTGTAGCCAATAGGTGTTGCCGTATCAACTGTATCTGCACTGTAGTCTCTACAACCAACTCGGGTCCAATCAGTGCAGGCTCACCGGCCTCTGTCCAGCACACTGGTGATCGACAAGGTCTACCATATAAGGCCTCGAATGGAGCCATCTGAAGGCTTGCCTGGTAAGTGTTGTTGTATGAGAACTCCACCAGCGGCAAGTGATCCTCCCATCCACCCTTGAAATCTAGCATACATGCTCTCAGCATAGCCTCCAATGTCTGTATTGTCCTCTCAGACTGCCCATCAGTCTGTGGATGGAATGCTGTGCTAGTCAGTAGATCTGTTCCCATGGCCGACTGCATGCTCTGCCACACTTTACCGGTGAATCGGCCATCTCTGTCGGACACAATAGTCTGGGGAATACCATGTAATCTGATGAAATCCTTGATATACCGTCGACCCAAAGTCTCAAATGAATCTGTCATCTTGATGGGAAGAAAGTGTGCAGACTTGGCCAATTGGTCTACCACGATATTTTCCATATGTACTCGCTCAATACGTTCATTCGTCTACTCTCTGTGTGAGGTTAGTGATGACCTTGTCCCTCCTTGAAATTTGTTAGTGAGGTAGCCTGCCAATACGAGCTTATGCTCAAGACTTTCGCTGATTACATTAACTAGGTTTCTAGCTGCACTCTCCTGGAACTCCTTCGGCTACCTGCAGAGTCAGGTGATCAGTCTAACTCGACAGTCGCCCATAGCTTCCCATTCGAGTTTCACTAATCTCTTAACTTTTCCACTAAGTACATCTCCAAATTAAGCATATCTTCATTTGCACATAAGTCAGTATGTGACTAACACCTTTTGTTCAAAACTTCTACGATACCGATACCGGCATATCCAAGCCACTATGGGAATCATCATCCACAGTTATACGCATCCATCCCTGGTATCACTCTATCAGTGAGTATCATCTATCCATGGTTAATAACCATCCATGAATATAACCCCCCTCTAGGTATAATCCATTCATGGGCGTAACTAATCCAGGCACATCATTCACCATGAGATATTCTATCCGTAGGAACAATCACTTGAATGAGTCACTACATGACTATGGCAACACTATCAAATCATAAATATACCCCGACCCCTAACAAGACTTAGCGTCTATCGAAGCTAGCACCACCCCCATGGGGTAAAATAGTATCTAGCTCTGTGCATCCACGCACATCAAGTGTGCGAAATAGCCGTGAGAGCACCCTCCAGCTCGTAGCATGCGAGGGACCCACTCCTCAACGGTAACCCTACGGGACCAAGTCTCCATATGTTCATATCGAGGCTCCCACGGTTTCAATCATCAATATCACGTGAGGGACGCACCTATACTACATCTCAATGTAATCAAGTGACCTCGTCACATACATCTCAGTGTCAAAGTCCTCATAAACTTAAGTTTGCATACTTTATTGAAAATTATTCAAACTTCCATCACAATACAAGGGTTGGTAGGGTTAGAACAAACCCTTCAAAACGTACCCACAACCCTTACAAAATCTCCCCATTCCCCGACATTCTCTTAACACTTCTTAGCCTAACCTTCCGTAGAAGACCCTGCATCGTCATAAAAATCGAAGAAGTTGTCAGGGCATGTCGTCGACGTGTGCCCCAACACCACAAGTCAGTCAGGGTATTATTCCCGGTCCCCAATGTAAGGACAGTTAGTCCTCTCCTTCCCGTGCCTGTGAAGTCCACAAACAGGGTAAATAACCCCAAGGGGGTAGGGGCAGAAGGTATAGTTGTGCCCCTCCTGATTACACAACTCGTACATATACCCAGGGGCTATCTCCCCTACTGATTCTCCTATCATTGGGATAACTCCCATATACTCTTCTGGGAAAAGGGCTAGATTCACTTCGACATCCTCGGGGAATCCTACCTGGACATCTACGTTAACTCCCACAGCACGGTCTGGCCTGTTGGAGTTGTTGGAAGAAGAAGTCAGATCTATAGGACAGCTAGGAGTTCATTTGCCCCACAACTCTGTATACTCTATGTTGCTAGACATATCTGTATCACAACAACAAAAACATATCAATGACAACAGCAGTTCTAATCAAACTAATCTTTGTTTTGGGGAATTTCCCTAATCATCATCTTGTATTTCTTGTTTGGGGAATTTCCTATGTATCACATAATGTCTCTTGTTTGGGAAACATTCTTATGTATCATATAATGTCTCTTGTTTGGGAAATTGCCAAATAAACATCTTGTGTTTCTTGTTCTTGGGGAAATTTTCCTATCTATCACATAATGTCTCTTGTTTGGGAAACTTTCCTATGTACATCTTGTGTTCCTTGTTCTTGGGGAAATTTTTCCTAAGTATCAAGTATCATTTCTCAATTTGGGGAAATCCTAATGTTTTCTTGTTCCGGGAAATATGTGTTCCTTGTTCTTGGGGAAATTTTCCCTAGGTATCAAGTATCATTTCTCAATTTGGGGAAATCCTGATGTTTTCTTGTTCCGGGGAAATATCTCCTATTTTGCTATGTTTGATAAATCCAATTTAAAGTGACTGTCCTTCCTTTGCTATCATTCCTTGTTGTTCTCAGATTGAATGTTTCAGTCTGAGTCTAACGAAGTAAATTAATCCGGCCCCCGTGCAGCGGACTCCGAAAAGTCGGTTAGTTGGGATTTTTACCTGTCAGTGAGACATGAAACCGTCTTAATCTTACTTCGAAAGATTCAACCTTCTTGTTTCACTCCTGATACCAACTGTAATGACTCGCTTTTCACTTGCTTTCCTAAAATCAGAGTCTATTTTTTTTTATATAAATAGAAGAGTGATAGAGAGCAGGGACACCACGACTCGAGCTAAGTCCAAGCTTCTAAAGCCCAACCCTTCACTGGCGAACCATACGTGTGCATAGTCAAAGTCCATGAATATAGTTCACACGGAATAAGTTATACATGCGGATTAGATCATAACTGCAGAATAATAATAGAATCTAATTCTATTCTATTTTTAGATAGCAAAGCAATCCAAGTCTTAACCATAATTATCTTAACTTAAATATCCGAAGTAAACCATTCAACCATAGCAAAATATCTAAGTTATTACATGCCCAAAAGCTAGCTACTCAAATTACATAGTCTAAGAGTAACTTAATCAAAATATAAATTAAACACATCCAAGCTCCTATGCTTGGCTCCGATCACTCTCATCGTTCCTTTCATTTCATGTGTCATCCACTAGGGTAGAAGGAGGGCGTTAGACAACGCGCCCAGTAGGTATTCCAAGTAAGGCTAACACATAGGTTAGTACCAAAAATCACATAGATAATATATTAACAAAGCCATGTAAAACAATGCAATGCCATGGTATTGTATGTAATGAGTCCCACCCATCACAAATACATGTATCCTCTTGATGGAATTCTCATCATCAAGGTATCCCCACAGTTGCCTTACAAACACCCCGATGGAGTGTGTTCTCCGGATTCTTCTTGGTGGGTAACGCAGATCAAGTTCTTCCCACGGATGCCTTACGGACGCCCCGACGGAGCGTGGCCTCCGGTTACAAACATCCCTCCCATGCCATGCATGAGATCTATATGTCCACATGCTATGTAATAGTAAAATCATAGCATTAAAACCACATATTTGAAATATATTATTTTTACAACATAAACCATCAAAATAAGAATTAAAACATCATACATATCCCATGGTTTCAAAGAGGTAGAATCCTACCAAAGACCAATAAAGTGTCCTTGCGCTTTCATCTGGAAACCGTTCACGATCGTACACCCCTTGTGAAGTCCCGTTACCTTATAATATACCAACCAATCAATCCCATGTCCCATTTGATTTACAATAATGTCCAAGTCCATAAACATGTCTTAGTGGGGTTCGGCCATACAACATGGCCGAACCTCACCCACTTGGTTTTCGTCCCCATTTTGAGTCCTTTCATCCTTTAACTTAAGTCTAAGATCATTTCACCTTTAATTCATTAATCTAATCATACATACATTAATCATCTAACATACATAAAACCCTAAGTCCATAAAAATTCCTTAGTGGGGTTCGGCCATACAACATGGCCGAACCTCACTCCCTTGCTTTTGTGCCCTTAGTCCTTTGATCTTTCAAATTAAATCCAATCACACAATCCATGGGGTTCGGCCATACACCATGGCCGAATGCATGGTCCTTCAATTTTCACCATATTTACTTCTTTTCCATGTAGCTAATCACCTCTTTTATTTACACATGCCTAAGTCCTTAAAAAAAACATTCCTCATGGGGTTCGTCGATACACCATGGCCAAACCCATGATCTTTCATTTTTGCCTCTATTTACAACTTTGCCATTATTCTATCCATGGCTAAACATTTCATTCATTTAGACATGATAAGTCCATGAATGACCCATTAAAAGGTTTCATGGGGTTCGGCCATGTGTGGTCCTTTGTTTCCATCCTACCATGGTTGATCCTTTTAAAAACCTATTAAGATCATTAATCAACTTCCATTGTTTTCATCCTTCAAAGCCCATAACAATTTCTAACATAACTCCATTTTAATACCTTTTAATATACTTAACTCTTTCCATGGTTTAACCACCTTTAAAACCATCTAAACCAATAATATTCTTCCATGGGGTTCGGCCATACAACATGGCCGAACCCTATGGTTCATCATTTCCATTAAACTAAATGGTACATCCATTTAAACCCTTTAAAACCTTTAACAACATAAACATTCATCTATAATTTCCATCCTTTAAATCCATTATAATTCACTAATATCCTTTCCATGTGGTCCGGCCATACAACATGGCCGAACCCTGTGGTTCATCATTTCCCTTCATAAAATCATACATTTAAGATTGATCTTTTGATGGGGTTCGGCCATACATCATGGCCGAACCTCATCCATCCCTTCCTTTGTCCTTAATGGTTTTTATACCTAAAACCTTAGGGTTTGGCCATGCAAAGGCCAAACCATGATCCTTGACCATCCACCTATTTCATACATGGTTCATGCTTAGCATCTTAGCCATAATAAAAATTAGGGTTCGGCCCATGTCCTTGACCATTTTTCTTATTTGTGTAATCTTATCAAGTACTTACCGATTCCACGACTCCTCCGGTTCTTTCACTCCTTCTTGCTCCTTTCCTTCCTTAGCCTCTTCTTCCTTCCTTCTTAATCTTTGGCCGAGATTGATCTTGATGAAGTCCCTTGAAGTGGTTCGGCGAAGGCGTATAGATTTGAGTGAGGGAGAAAGAGAGAAGATTCACAATAGCAACTCCAAGTGTTCTCCCTTTGTCTTGGGAGGAATCGGCCTTGTGTGAGAAGGAGAGAATGATATGGAAATTCTCAAGCGTTTTTGCCTTGAGAGTGATTCGGCCAAGAGAGAGAGGGAGAGAGTGACTTGAAACAAAACCCTTTCCTTGGTTAATGAGGGTCGGCCCAAAGGTGGTGTCCCTTGGTGGCACCTCTTTGTAACCCCCATGCCCATTTACCTCCCTCCTTTATGTTTCATTTGGGGGTTTCATCCTTGAGATGAAACAGCCAAGTCTCCAACGGTGTGACCTTGTGTAACCTCCACAAAACCGCCACCTCTCTCATTAATGACCCATTTGTGGGTTTCATCCATGAGATGAAACTCCCATCTCCCAACGTGTGGCCTTGGTTTGAATTGTGTAACAACACAAAAACGGTCCTTCTCCCATTGACAATCCATTTTTGGAGTTTCATCCCATGAGATGAAACTCCCATGCATCCAACGTGTAGCCTTGACTTGATCTTGGTGGGATGCACCTCTCCACATTCCCACTCCACTCTCTTTAACTCAACTCACCTCTTTAATTTAACTCATTTAAAATCAACTCAATTTCTTGATTCCATTTCCAATTTAATTCAGCCCCAATTAAGTGAGCTTGAGCTCACTTGGTGGTCAACCAAGTCAACCACAACCCATTGGGTCCCAATTGGGCATCTTGAACCAATTAACAATCTTGACTCAATTAAATAAATCTTACCCATTTATTTGAATTGAAGCCATATCCACAATCCGTTGGGTCTTAATTGGGCAATTGGCCCAACACCTTACCCATCTAAGATCCATATCATTTAATTCACAAATTAAATGGGCAAATTTCATATGTGTTGATAACTTGAAAATCCGGGGTGTTACACTTGTGATCCTTGAATAACCGAGTAGGCTGAGGAGGTTCTTGCCTAGTCATTAGTTGAGGATGATGCGGTGAGGGGCCGCTCCCGCTAGTATGACTTATGATCCTCGAATGACCGATTAGGGTGAGGAGGTGTGTGATATCCTGACCCATGAGCAAGAGGCCAGGCCCTAGATAGGTTGATCCAAGTGAAACTGGGCCCTGTCGGACGGGCCAGCAGAATGGGCCGGTTGGATCCGACAGCCCAGCAGTGGGTGGGAGTTGTGGAAAGTCCCACATCGGAAGTTGAGGAGTTTGAGAGGGGGTTTATAAGTAGCCTTACTCCCTCAAACCAGCAAGACGCGTTTTGGACCCGGACTTGGGCCGGGTCCGATCCAAAAACAGTACGGGCTCGCGCGTGTGCACGTGTGTGCGCGTGTGGGCCCAAAGCGGACAATATCTTGTTGGCCGATCCCCAACCCCTTTTTGTGGACCGGGCTGTTATAAATGGTATCAAAGCTCTGGGTTCTACACTCTGACTGTGTGGGCTTACTGCCTTCCACTAGGTTCGTTGGGTCGAGCCGAGGGCGGCTCTGGGCTTTAGAGGGTGAATTGTGATATCCTGACCCATGAGCAAGAGGCCAGGCCCTAGATAGGCTGATCCAAGTGAAATTGGGCCCTGTCGGACGGGCCAGCAGAATGGGCCGGTTGGATCCGACAGCCCAGCAGTGGGTGGGAGTTGTGGAAAGTCCCACATCGGAAGTTGAGGAGTTTGAGAGGGAGTTTATAAGTAGCCTTACGCCCTCAAACCAGCAATACGCGTTTTGGACCCGAACTTGGGTCGGGTCCGATCCAAAAACCGTGCGGGTACGCGCGTGTGCAAGTGTGTGCGCGTGTGGGCCCAAAGCGAACAATATCTTATTGGCCGATCCCCAAGCCCTTTTTATGGGCCGGACTGTTACAAGGTGCTCGCTTGGTCATTGGTCGAGGGATGATACGGTGAGGGATAGCTCCCGCTAGTATGACTTGTGATCCCCGAATGACCGAGTAGGCTGAGGAGGTGTTCCCCTGGTCATTGGTTGAAGGATGATGCGGTGAGGAACAGCTCCCGCTACTATGACTTGTGACTCTCCGAATGACCGAGTAGGCTGAGGATGTGCTCGCCCGCTCGTTAGTCGAGGGATGGTGCGATGTGATGTGATGAGATATTCTAGGCTAGGACACCTGTAGGGTTGGGATAGCCTGCGACGTGATGTGATGAGATATTCCAGGCTAGGACACCTATAGGGTGGGGACAGCCTGCGATGCGATGTGATGTGATGAGATATTCCAGGCTAGGACACTTGTAGGGTGGGGACAACCTGCGATGTGATGAGATATTCCAGACTAGGACACCTGTATGGTGGGGACAGCTTGTGGTGTGATGCGGTAGAGTATTTACTCGTGGTTATGACTTTGGGGTTCATTGTTGAGACTTGTGTTGTGGGTGTTGACTCACCAGGAATTTATGGGCGCCTAACGAGTGAGTTCGGCTGGCTCACTCGGTAGAAGATCTATAAAATTCTGTGATGGGTGGAGACGCCAGTCGTGTGGAGACCAACAGATGGGGTCCAAGGTTATAGGTTTGATTATCGAGATTCTGGTGCTCAGTTGAGGAGACCATAGATGAGTCTAGTTGGTAGTCCGTTGATGACTGGTGAGGTGGTTTCTCCCATGTGGCAGTCAGTTTGGGACTTTAGTGAGTCCGACTCTTGGGTTGGTCGTGGTATGTGTGCCGTTGTCATGAGAGAGTCATAGGTTTGATTGAGGAGTACGGATCCTGATCCGGTTGGAGATTGGTCTGTGTACCAGAGGATGGGTGAACTGCTGCGGATACATAGAGTTGTATTGAGTTGGTTAGAGGATGTACTAGAGGCCCGACAGATGTGGGCCCCTGTGTTAGGGGTAGGGCACCCGCTTGCATAGTCATGCATGTAGACATCATAGACATTGATGTGTTCATATGATCATATACAATGTATGCTTGGTGACATATGATGTGTGTTACCCTCCCTGGGCATGTAGAGCTCACCCCTTGCCTCACAGGTACTTCATAGAGGAAGAGTTGGCGGGACCCTCAATCAGATATTGGGTGTCGAGTTGTAGCTTTGTACGTGTCTTGGTTTAATTTTGTAATTGGAGACTTGCTAATGTATTTGAGATATGTGTACATTTCATTAAGTTAGATGAATGTAATAATGGGATGATGCTATAATTTGTAATTATGACTGATGCATACGGTTTTTAGTTTATTACCGGATTGTTATGGTTAGTGTGGGTTGCGGAGCGGTGTCTCCCAGTTAAAAAAAAAAAGGAATATCCAAAATTGTATTGGATCCGTTTTAGGAATTCATATTAGTTTTAACGTGCCCTAAATCCTAAACCCTAACCCCCTAAAACCCTAAAATCCTAAACCCTAAACCCTAAACCCTAAACCCAAAACCAAAAAACCTAAACCCTAGACCCTAAACCATAAAAGCCCAAAACCCTAAAATCCTAAACCCCTAAAACCCTAAACCCTAAAACCCTAAAACCCTAAAAACCTAAAGCCATAAAACGCTAAAACACTAAACCCGAAACCCTAAACCCTAAACCCTATACTCTAAACCCTAAACCCTAAACCGTAAACTTTAAACCCGCAATCCTAAACCCTAAACTCTCAACCCCTAAACCCTAAACCCTAAAACCCTAAAACCCTAATCCTAAACCATAAAACCCTAAAACCCTAAAACCTAAACCCTAAACCCAAAACCATAAAACCCTAAAACCCTAGACCCTAAAAGCCTACAAACCTAAAACCCTAAAACCGTAAATCCTAAACCCTAAAACCCTAACAATATAAAACCCTAACCCCCTAAAACCCTAAAATCCTAAACCCTAAACCATAAACCAAAAAACCTAAACCCCAAACCCTAAACCCTAAAGCTCTAAAACTCGAAACCCCAAAAACCCTAAATCCTAAAACCCTAAAACACTAAAACCCTAAACCCTAAACCTAAACCCAAAACCCTAGACTCTAAATCCTAAACCATAAACCCTAAACCGTAAACCGTAAATCCACAACCCTAAACCTTAAACCCTAAAGCCCTAAAACCATAAACTCTAAAAATCGAAAACCCTAAAACCTTTAACCCAAAATCCTAAAACGTACCCTAAAACCCTAAACCCTAAAACCATAAAATCCTAAAATCCAAAACCCTAAACCCCAAACCCTAAACCCTAATAAAACCTAAACCTTAAACCCTAAACCCTAAACCCTAAACCTAAAACCCTAATACGCTAAACCCTAAACCCTAAAACCTAAATCCTAAACCCTAAACCACTAAAAGCGTAAAACCCTAAACTCTAAAACCCTAAAACCCTAATTCCTAAACCCTAAAACCCAAAACCCTAAAGCCTAATCCCTAAACCCTAAAACCCAAAACCCTAAAACCCTAACCCCCTAAAACCCTAAAACCCTAATTTCTAAACCCTAAAACCCAAAACCCTAAAACCCTAACCCCCTAAAACCCTAAAATCCTAAACCCTAAATCCTAAACCCTAAACCAAAAAACCTAAACCCTAAACCCTAAACCCTAAAACCTAAAACCCTAAAACCTCAAAACCCTAAAACCCTAAACTCCTAAAACCCAAAACCCTAAAATCCTAAACCCTAAACCCTAAATCCTAAAACCAGAACACTGAACCGTAAACCCCTAAAACCCTAAAACCCTAAACCCTAATCTTAAACCCTAAACCTTAAACACTAAACCCTAAAACCCTAAAACAGTAAAACCTAAACCCTAAACACTAAACCCTAAACCCTAAATCGTAAACCCAAAAGTCCTAAAACTGTAAGCCCTAAATCCTAAACCTTAAACCCCTGAAAGCCTAAACCCTAAAACTGTCAACCCTAAAGCCAAAATCCTAAACCCCAAGCCCTAAAACCTTAAAACACTACCCTAAACCCTATAACCCTAAACCGTAAACCCTAAAGTCTAAAACCCTAAAACCCTAAACCATATAACCCCAAACCCTAAACCTTAAACCCGTAAAACCCTAAAACAGTCAATCCGAAAACCAAAAACGTAAGCCCTCAACCCTAAACCTCCCAAAACTCTAGAACACTAAACCTTAAAGCCTTAAACCCTAAAACCCTAAACCCTTAGAATTAAAACCCTAAAACCTTAAAACCTTAAACCCTAAACCCTAAAACCTTAAAACTCTAAAACCAAAAACCTAAACCCAAAGGCCGAGCCCTAAACTCTAATCCCCTAAAACCCTAAAACCCTAAAACCCTGAACCCAAAACCCTAAACCCTAAACCCTGACCCTAAAACCCTAAAACTAAAAACCTAAACCCCAAACTCTAAACTCGAAGCCCTAAAGTCTAAACTCCTAAAAGCCTAAAATCCTAAACCCTAAACCTTAAAACCCTAAACCTGAAAACCCCAAACCCTAAACCCTAAACTCCAAACCCTAGACCTTTAAAACCCTAAAACTCTAAAACCCTAAACCCTAAAACCTAAAATCGGATCACTAAACCCTAAACCCCTAAACCCTTAAAACCCTAAACACCTAAAGCCAAAAAATCCTAAAACCCTAAAACGTTAAACCCAAAACCCTAAAACCCTAAAACACTAAACACTAAAATCCTAAACCCGTAAAACCCTAAACCCTAAAACACTAAAACCCTCAAACCCTAAACCTTAAATCCTAAAAACCTAGCTGAAGCACTACGAACCTAAAACCCTAAAATCCTAAACCCTAAACCCTAAGCCCTATACCCTAAAACCCTAATCCCCAAACCCTAAATCCTAATCCTAAACCCTAAACCCTAAACCCTAAACCCCTAAAACCAAAAACACTGAAACCCTAAACCCTAAAACCATAAACCATAAACACTAAACCCTATAACCTTAAACCCCTAAAACCCAAAAATCCTAAAACCCTAAATCCTAAACCCGAAAGCCTAAATCCTAAACTGTAAAACCTAAAACCATAAACCCTAAACCCTAAACCCCTAAAATCCTAAAACCCTAAAACCCTAAACCCTAAATCCTAAACCCTAAAGCCCTAAAACCCTAAACCATAAAGCCTTAAGCCGTAAACAGTAAACGCTAAACTCTAAACCCTCAAACCTAAACCCTAAACCCAGAACACTAAACCCTAAACCCCTAAAACTCTAAAACCCTAAACCCTAACACCCTAAAACCCTAAAACCCTAAATCCTAAACACTAAAACCCTAAAACCCTAAAACTCTAAACCCTAAAACCCTAAAACCCTAAACCCTAAAATCTTAAAACCCTAAAACCCCAACACCGTCAAACCTAAACCCTAAACCCTTAATCCCTAAAACCGTCAACCCTAAAAACTAAACGCTAAATCCTAAAACCTAAACCCGAAATGCTAAACCCTAAACCTGAAACCCTAAAGCCCTAATCCTAAACCCAAAAGCACTAAAATCCTAAACTCTAAACCCTAAATCCATAAAACCCAAACACCCTGAACCCCAAACCAAAAACCCTAAAACCCTGAACCCTACAATCTAAACCCTAAAACCTTAAAACCCTAAAGCCCTACGCCATAAAACCTAAACCTTAAAACCTAATCCCTAAACCCCTAAAACCCTAAAACCCTAAACCCTAAAACCCTAAATACTAAACCCTAAAACCCTAAACCCTAAAACCCAAAAATTCTAAACACTAAACCCTAAGACCTAAACCCTAAAACCTAAAACCGTAAAACCCTAAAACTTTAAACTCTAAATCTAAAAACCTTA